>WBNH01000055.1:120529-157189 GCA_013401255.1 Urocolius indicus | reverse complement strand
CCTCCTGCCTGGCACCTCAAATTCCCATCCCTAAATAGTGATCGCAGAGGCGCCAGATTGGCCCAGCCAGGCCGGGGGATGGGTCTGAACCCAGGAGTCGGGGGAGAGTCTAAAAAACTTTTACCGGGTCTTCACTGCAACCCGCTCCCCCTGTTACTAAGCAAAAGCAACTCCTTGCTAAACCATGACACTAAACCACAATAATAAGAAGCTTGAGCTTGTCCTCACCAGCAGTAGGCAGCAATTCAGCCCAAAGATACTCTTCCCCTCCATCCTGATCACTTACTGTAGAATTGGAAAATCTTCCTCTGAATGTGCACTAACTGTATTTACCTGGCCTATTCCAGTTTATTGATGTACTAGAAATAAAGAATTTCCTTAAAACTGAGATGGTGGAGTTCAAGATCCTGTGTGGAAGAAGCAGGGCACCAAGCAGTATTGTGACCCTGGATTTCAGGCGAGCTGACTTTGGCCTCTTCAAAGATCTGCTTGGAGGGATCTCATGGGATAAGATCCTAGAAAGTAGAAGTGTCCAAGAGAGCTGACTGATCTTCAAGCACCACTTCCTCCAAGCCCAGGATCAATGTCTCCCAAAATGTAAGTAAGCAAGAACAGAAGGTAAGAGGCCTCTATGGATGAACAAACATCTGCTGCAACAGCTCAGTAAGAATGCAGCCATCTATGAGAGGTGGAAAAAGGGCCTGACCTCTTGGGAAGAGTATAGGAACATTGCCAGAGCACGTAGGTCTGAAACCAGGAAGGCTAAAGTGCTTTTAGAATTAAACCTAGCCCGAAAAGTTAAGGAAAACAAGAAGGGGCTTTTCAAGTACATCAGCAGCAAAAGGAAGATGAGAGGGCGAGGTATCTGAGGACTGGATAAAGGCCAGTGTCAAAAAAGGCTTCAAAAAGGGCAAGAAGGACAACCCAGGGAACTATAGGCTGGTCAGCCTCACCTCCATCCCTGGAAAGTTGATGGAACAACTCATTTTCAGTGTTGTTACTAAACATACGAAGATGATTATCAGGGGGAGTCAACATGGATTCACCAAGGGGAAAATCTGTTTGACCAACCTGATGCCTTCTATGAGGGCATAACCGGCTGGCTAGATGAGGGGAGAGCAGTGGATGTTATCTACCTTGTCTTCAGCAAGGCTTTTGACACTGTCTCCCATAACATCCTCATCAGAAATCTCAGGCAGTGTGGCCTGGACGAGTGGACAGTGAGGTGGATCAAGAGCTGGCTGAACGACAGAGCCCAGAGGGTGGTGATCAATGGCACAGATTTGAGGTGGAGGCCTGTGGCCAGTGGAGTTCCACAGTGATCAGTTCTAGGGCCAGTCTTGTTCAATATCTTCATCAACAACCTGGATGAGGGGACAGAGTGACACCAAAGTGGGAGGACTGGCTGATTCCCCAGAAGGCTGTGCTGCCATTCAGCAGGATCTCGACCAGCTTGAGAGTTGGGCAGAGAAGAACCTCATGAGGTTCAACAAGGACAAGTGCAGAGTCCTGCACCTGAGGAGGAATAACCCTATGCACCACTACAGGCTGGGGATTCACGTGCTGCAGAGCAGCTCTGCAGAAAGGGTGGAGTTCAGGTTGATATCAATAAGCTAACCATGAGCCAGCAACGTGCCCTCATGGCCAAGAAGGCCAATGGCATCCTGGGATGCATCAAGAAGAGTGTGGCTAGCAGGTCGAGGAAGGTTCTGCTCCCCCTCTACTTTGCCCTGGTGAGAACTCATTTGGAGTCCCATGTCCAGTCCTGAGCTCCTCAGCTCAAGAGGGACAGAGAACTGCTGGACAGAGTCCAGCGTAGGACCACCAAGATGATCAGGGGACTGGAGCATCTTCCTTATGAGGAAAGGCTGCGGGAACTGGGGCTGATTAGTCTAGAGGAGACTGAAGGGGGATCTTATTAATATTTATAAATATCTAAATGGTGGATGTAAGGAGGTTGGGACATCACTTTCTATTGTATCTAGCGACAGGAGAAGGGGATAATGGAAAGAAGCTGGAACACAAGAAGTTCCATTTAAACATAAGAAAAAACTATTTTACTGTGAGGGAGCCCTGTTAGAGGCTGCCCAAGGTGGGTGTGGAGGATTTCAAAATCCACCTGAATGCGCTCCTGAATGACATGATCTAGGTGGAGCTATAGCAGGGAAGTGGGACTAGATGATCTCTAAAAGTCCCTTCCAACCCCAACCATTCTATGATTCTATGAAAACTAGTCTTTTGACTGTATGGTTTAGAAATTACGTCTCAAAACACTTCACTGTTGCTCTATATCAGCTTATATGTATCTATGGCATTCCACTTCAGTATTCCACCTCCTCCTTCATACACCACTGCTTTGGCATTAGACTTGTGAAAGAACACCGGAATGGTTTTCTAGATTTAGGTTTTGAAGAGAGGAATGCCCTGGACTGGATCATCAAGAAGTTGTACAACTGGACTGCAACAGTGACCTCTGAAAATAGGAATTATCTCCATTGAATGATATACGATTAGGTTGTTTGCTTTTGTCTTTTAATCAACTTGAATTGCTTTAAGAAACAAAAATAAAGAAAAAAATTACATGAGTTTATGCATGTCAGGAAAGCATTCCGTATCCTAATATCTGCAGCTGCTAACATAACCAATACTAAATGAGACTAATTTTCCTACCACAGGATGAGATGGTGGACCAGCTACTTTTATAGATTGCAATGTATCTTCTAGGTACATAGAGTAACAAGTTTGGCTTTAGAAAAAGAATATTTAGATGTCTAAACTACTATTACACAAGAACTTAGATGAAGCAAAATGAGGCATTATTTTTCCTTGTTTAATCCCACACAATCTTCCCCAAAGGACACAGAATAGACAAGTGGTACCTCTATTTATGCCTATTGTAAAAGGATTTTCAATTCAAGAGGTAGCATCATGCTCAAATGAAACAATAACTTCTCAAACTATTTTAATGCATTATCTAGTGCTGTTAGCTATTTAAAAGGTATTCTATCTTGGATCATTTATTCTTTAAAACCCCTAGGACTATGATTTTTGGGGGCATTGTTGCAATGGAAGACTGGCCAAAATGTAACCATGGTTTTTCCCCATTTTCGAACTCAAAATACTCAGCAACATATCTAACTTTCATTATTTATCTCCAAGTTGTGCTCTCTCAGTAAATAAATTGATAGAATACCACAGAACACTTATGAAACTCCTGGAATAAATTCTTCAACATAATGAAGGATTGCAAGGCAATTCTCATTATTACTTATCATCAGATATCTAATATTTCTTCACTAGAGGTATATTTTCAGCTGGAATAGCTTACTATAAATAACCCATTTTAAAGTACCAACACTCTGTCCTAAGAAGCCTTCTGCCTAAGTATACTTAAACAGAGATTCTAATAGGCAAAAAACCCTCCCACAACATATACACTGATTGAACATTTAACTCCCGTCCAGTAATTACACATTTGCATTAGTGCTTTATACAAACACCTGTGACAGAACTCAGTAAAACTGTCTGAATAGGCCCGTTTTATTTAAAAACAATGTCAGTATTTTTACAATCCCAGGACGGAATTCAGTACAGAATCAGTCCTACACTCTTTAAAACATCATGTGCAGTTAGACCTGTGTGCAAGTATGCACTGATAAATAATCCATCAGTCAATTCCTCACCTAAGAAGCCTCAGATACTTCAATATTTGCATTTGTTCAACGCTTAAGTTCAAATATAAGTGACCAGCAAAACTGAAGCAGATGATCACAATTAACTCTTCAATCTGTGTAAGACCTTTGATTTACCTTACACTTGATACACTTGATACAAAATATCCTGAGCCACGCTATTTCTTTCTCTTAACATTCCTATTCCATCTTACAGATTTCCTTATGCAAATCAAGCTCAGCTTTTAGCCACTTTATTAACAACCTAAATCGTAGTTCTTGAACATTGTTGCAAGGATATTCACCTGCTGTAATTTGATCACTAACAGTCTTTTTTACAAATCAGCCACAGTATGTCCCTAGACAGCACAGTAAATCAATATATGAAACACATCTAAATTATTAGTCTATAGCACAGGAACTGTAACCTCTGGCAGTGTGGTAGAGTATCAGGTAACTTCTACTTCCGAATGCAAATCAAACTTGTTAAAGGAAGCTAGTATTTAAGATTAAGGACTCAGTGCTTCTCAATCAACATAAATGACCATTTGATCACTACAGAGTGATAAAAGAAATGGTCTTTATACTAAGATCTTCATAATTGATGAAGTGCTTATTCTTCCAGATCTAGTGTTCCCTCTAATCACACTCAAGACAATTAGGATCTTTCTATAGGCCCAAAGGCTTTTTTTTCCTTTTCATTTGCCAAGCTGGCCAGACAGCAGCCAATGACAGTTGATGAGAGCATTTGGTTACTTCAGTAAAATGCTTCAATCAACACCTTCCAGTAAACTGGAAACTGGTCTTTGCTAACAAAATTACACTGCTTGTACAGTGGGCTCTCTTGACGGCACAGACTACATATTATAGCAGTACATGTTTATACCCATCAGCTAAATGTAACTGTATCAAATCTTTGGCCTCTGTTCACAGACTATGGGGTTTGGAAAGCTTGATTTTTACTTATGTTACCTTTCAGTTTCATTTATGTATTTTTCCTAGCGGTTCACTCTAATGGAGCACAATATGCATACTCCCTCCTGGCTCCATCTTTGATAACTCTGCTCTGAACGAGAATCAGATATTGAGCAGACAGTAAACAAAAAGCACAACTTAATTCAACACTGTAACCTGATGAAGTAGCCTGATAAAGAGATGATAAGCAAAAAAATTACTTTTTTTTCAATACAACATTTGCTTTCACACTACTTGTTCATTGTCAAGGCAGCAAAGCCAGTAAGATCAAAGCATAAAAACACACTCTAGATGCAAATCTGAGTGGTTTTATTCTAAAGCTTCCTTCCCTGTACTTACTTATGAATGTAAAAGCTTGTTTCCTATGGTGTTTAGTAAATTCTCTGCCCTTATGTGCTTCAGCTTCCTGTTACATACACCAATGAGACTCCAGGCTTGAAGGAAGATAAACTGGGCTGAAACACTCTGGCAATGCTGATGGACAAGGTTTCTGTTTCTATTTAGTGAAAAAGAGTGTTGCTTTTTGAGTTTGGCAATGAGTCTTCACACATCCATTTCATTTACTAAAGGAAGAATTATGTAGAATATTTTTCTCCAGAGCAGTATAAAAGACGCTTTATTTCCGCTCTCCCGGTAACTTCAGGTGCAGATATGGTTAAAATTAAAATGAAGAAAATTCATTGAGATTATTTGTATCCATATTCCTATATAAATCTATTTACACATAAATTTACATATGCAAATATATTTCTTAGAATCAGAGGATCGTAGAATGGCAGGGTTGGAAGGGACCTTTAGAGGTCATCTAGTCCAACTCCTCTGCAGAAGTAGGTTCACCTAGATCAGGTCACATAGGAACATGTCCAGGCGGGTCTCGAAGATCTCTAAGGAAGGAGATTCCACAATCCCTCTGGGCAGCCTGTGCCAGGGCTCCCTCACCTGAACAGNACCACAGGACTCCAGATGAGGCCTCACCAGGGCAGAGTAGAGAGGGAGAAGAAACTCCCTCAACCTGCTGGCCACACTCTTCTTGGTGCACCCCAGTATGCCATTGGCCTTGTTGGCCACGAGGGCACATTGCTGGCTCATAGTAAGGTTATTATCAATCCAGGAGTCCCAGGTCTCTCTGCAGAACTGCTCTTCAGCAGTTTGAACCCCAGGCTGTACTGGTACATGGGGTTGTTTCTTCCCAGATGCAAGACTCTGCACTTGTCCTTGTAGAACCTCATGAAGTTCCTCTCTGCCCAACTCTCAAGCCAGTCGAGATCCCTCTGAATGGCAGCACATTTACATATGTTATTGCAAAGGACTGATGTTCTTTTAGTTATGTTTGCTTAGTTGGTATATTATAATGTAAACTAAGTGCCACATCAAGAAATTCAAAAGGACTACTCAACTCTGTTAAGTGTCTATACTCCACCTGCATTTTCACGAAGTTCTGTTGACATGAAAGCTTACATTGTTATGGGATGTTTCAGTTATAAAAGATAATTACAAGGAATACAAATTATGTTACCCTACAAATCACCTTTTATACTGTTCTTTGCCTGTAAAGATAGAACCTAGTTGTTACAAGTAATCACATAAGTTTATTTCCTTTATAAAGACTTGGAGAGACTACCCTGTACCTAAACCATCAACATTACCTTTGGGAGGAAGGTAATGAGCATGCATGACATCTCATTGACTTCACTGATCATGCAAGGAGACAGTACAATCTATAAAAACACCAATTAAAGGACAAAGTAAACAAAACTTGATAAAATAGATTATTATTATAACAACAACTACCTTATAAAACTGAATTTGCTATTATAGATAAGAAGCATTTGATCTATCTGTTCTTCCTAGATAGCAGTAAAACATGAAAACAGAAAGCAGGAGACAAGTAAAGAAAAAAAATAATGACACACTTAACTGAAGGGAAAAAGTAAACTAGAAGGATGGTACTTGAGAAATTCCCTAAAGGATATTCTTCTGTCCAAATGTACATAATACTACATTCACAAATTATTATAAGGGTCTGATAAAAGAAAATTTATAACTGCACAAGGGTAGGAGATACTATCAGTACAAGAAAGGCTCAAAATATGAAGAGCAAGAACTTGATTTCCTTAAGGAAATAGTTAAGATTTCGTAGTACAGTTAGGCCTATGGATGTCAAGATGAAGTAGTTAAATCTCCATGGCTGCAAGAGAAGGAACGCTGCATAGAATTGCTCTGAACCATCATAGCATAACCACAGCCCAAACAATTTCATAAGGAGATTTCAACTGGAGTACAACAAAGACTCAAAACTGTGATTAATTCAGTCACTTTTCTTCAAGGAATGAATTAAAGATAATATTGCACAGCAAGAAGAGGGGAGAGGAAAAGAACAGGATTGCTGTCAAACATGGCTCAGACTGAGAGAACATGCAGGAGGTAGAAGTTGCTCAAGCTGAAGGCAACATTTTCATCAGAACAAGTGATATAAAAAAGCAAAATTAATCTGCCAACCTTAATTCTAAACAACCTTATACACATAAGTAGCAGCAGCAGCAGAGGACCCACAGACTAGGAAGTTTTCTTCTGTTCCATGTTCCCATCTATTCAAACACAAACATTTCTGTAATTGCCAACAAACGCCTTGCAGTGTTTGTAATTCCTGACAGAGAACTGCTCTGCCTCTAGTATACAAAAATATCTCAGCAATCCCGCTACCTGTCTGTGAGCTGAGCAGGGCAGTGTGCACAACTGAGGGCTTTTATTCTAAGAGAACTTGTTTCAGAATTCTTCGGTTTCACCAGTATTTTCCTCATATGACAAACAATGCATATTCCCACTTCTGTAATCTTCTCTGATCTAAATACCAACACAGTACATCATTTTTAAGAAATTACTATGTAACTCGTAGAAGCAACCTCTGTTAATATACAGAAGTTTAGGTTTTTGACAGAAAACATTTGATAGTGACATTTTATGAATTCATATATATGGATATTGAATAGACACAACAGTAGGCAACACTGAATACACCAATTATTAGAAAGAATAAAATTTGATACAGAATACTTAGAAACAAATTACCAAGGATTTATAAAGCAATTATAACTTACCAGTCTTTGAAGTTAAAAGAAGAAAGAGAGAAAGTTCTAATACATATTAATGGGGGCTAGAGTTGACAAAATAAAACAGGAGCTTCTAGCTTTACTCCTGGAATCTTCAAGCATTTCCTAATCATCAATGTTTAAGTTTAGTTAACACAACATCACAAATTTCTTTGAATATTGCTTCTATTCTCTACTTTCATTATACTTTAGTACTTAAAAACATCTGATATTACACTAATATTGATGCTTCTTATGGAAATACACCATTTCACCTCCACGCTCACACGAAAAAAAGCACAACCTTACAGTAAGGTACAAGAAATAAAACAAGAAAACCCAACTGACCTCAAGTAAACTAGGGTTTTCTTCAAAAAGGAAGACTTTTAGAACAATTCAACATTAAAATGCATACATTGATTTTTTTTTTTCTTATATTAAAAAACCTCTACTTCAATATATTCAAAGCACACAGTCACATCACTAAGGTAAACTTGGAAAGATGAAATTAGTATTTCCTACAAGGAACCAGAAAGAATAAAGCTTATTGTTCTACAAAAAATAGTTTTACATTTCTCTTGCTTGGAGACATAGTACTGAATTGATGTGAAACTATAAAAAACAGACAAAAAAAAGGTTTTCTTTAAGTTTTATTTTATTCTTGATGTGGATTCTACACTGGAAATTATAGGATTGTATGCCTGAAGCCTTTTTAGAATGCTAAAATGGAACTTAAGACAAAACAGTAACGTACCTGCTGTACAACCTGTGATTTAAAGGGTCAACACACTCTTTTTAATAACTACTAAAGTGGAAAAGACCGCAGACATTTAAATCATTTCTTTCTCCAATAAAATCTTTGATTTTATTCTTTCTTTGGGGAGAAAAAAAACCCAAGTATTTTATTTGTGCAAGGTATTGCCAATCAGAACAGTGCATTAAAGTGACATTAAAGTCAACACCCCTCAGGAAATTTTAGATGTTATTGTTGAAAATGAAAGCTTAACTGACAAGAAAATAAAATAGAAACGGACTACAGGCTAAATGTACTATGAAATACTGAGACATTTGTAACTGTATCAAACCATGTATTGCCATTTTTCATTTAAGACAGAAGAACATTAGCACTAACCACCTCCCACGGGGTGAAGAAAGAATCCACTACTACTGAAGTTCTCCCAGAGAGATTGTTCTCTTTGTACTTCAGCAGTATTTTTAAAATCTTGACAGGCATCTGAAGGACTGTGGGAGTTAGCATAAAGTGGCTCACGACAGCAATTTTTACCCACTTTTCCAAGCAGCAAATTGTTCAGATATAACTTGGACACAGGGTAGCAAAAGTTAAAAGGATCTGGAAAACGGCTAAGGAAACAGGCAAAAGAACAAGACACTGCAGGGCAGCATCAGAAGAGGGTGTTGGGCTTGTTAAGGAAAAGAGAAAACAGAGCTCTAAGTGTGGTAAAAGTTAGACACATAATGCACAACTCTATCCCATCACAGCAACCACAGTTTAGCTAAGGCTGGAGGAGACCTCTGAAGAATGTCTAGTTCAGTTTACTCACAGCAGGAGAAGCTAGAACAGGCTGCACAGTCCAGACCATGTCCAGACAGCTTTCAAATATCTTTGAATGTTGCGACTCCACAGCCTCTCTGCATGACCTGTTCCAAGGTTTGACCAACCTCATGGTAAAACATTTCATATATTTAAACAGGGTTTTTTGTTTTTCAGATTGTGCTCACTGCCTGTCAGTGGACACCACTGCAGAACTACTGCCTGGCTGTCATCTTTACTCTCTGGCCCATGATAATACACGTGGAAAAGGAATGCAGTTGTGTCAAGGAAAATTCAGATTGGACATTAGGAAAAGGTTCTTCATTCAGATGGTGCTCAGTCACTGGAAAGGGCTCCCCAGAGAAGCAGTCATGGCACCAAGCCTGTCAGAGTTCAAGAAGCGTTGGGGATGATGCACTTAACTCATACAATTTAGTTTTAGGCAGTTCTGGGAGAAGCGAGGAGCTGGACTCAAAGATCTTTATGGGTCCCTTCCAAGCTGAGATATTCTGTGATTCATCAGGTATTTATACATGATAAAAACCCTCTCAATTCTTCTGCAGCTCTCAACCTCTCTTCATATGAGAGATGCTCTAGTCCCATGATCATCTCCATGGTCCTTCGTTAGACTCCTTCTGGTACAGAACTTCTGCTGTACTAGAGAGCCCTGAACAGGACTCCCGGTGCACCCTCATCAGTGATGAACAGAGGGGAAGGATCACCTCCCTCAACATGCTGCCTACACAAACAAAGCCGTTGGCTGCCTTTGTTGTGAGGGTGCCTTGTTGGCTTATGTTCAACTTGTTGTCTACTAGGACCCCCAGGTCCTTTGTAGCATATTTGCTTTCCAGCTGGTTAGTCCACACCCTGTATTGCTACTGGGGTTATTCTTCCCTAGATGCAGTTCTTGAACCCCATGAGATTCTCTTCCTCCCATTTCTTCATTCCTCTGAATAGCAGTGCAGCTATTCATCTGTGTAACAGTCTCTCCATGTTTTATATCTGCAAACTTGCTGAGGGTGTACTCTGTCTCATTGTTTAGGTCATTAATGATGGTAAACATCTGGCTCCAGTATCAACCCCAACCAGAGACCATTCTCCAGTCCAACTTCTTTACATTCATCACAATCCCCTGAGTTCAGCAGTTCATCTGGTTTTATCTGATTCATATCCACAAGTTTGGGTATGACAAAGCCTTTCTTGAAGACATGATAAATACCACGGATTCTTAACCCCTCATCCGTTGAGAGAGTCACTGGCTATGAGGTTGGTAAGGCCAGACTAATCCAAGGACAGACCCTTCAAAATGAATGCTGAGTACTCCCAATCACTTTCTTGTCCATCATATGTTGGATTACAGTTCCACAATTTTTCCTCCATCACCTTCCCAGGAAAGGATGTGAACTTCACTGTTTTGTAGGTTTTGTAGTTTCCCTGATTCACCTGCTTGACCTTCTCTTGCTCCAGATTTTCTCTTGTCTCATTGACTCAGGATTTCTGAAGGCCAGTCTTACCAGGGAAGACCATGTGAAGATGACATTTGAGTTTCTTAGCCCTTGCCCTGTTCTGCATCACAAGGTTCCCTACCCCATTCAGCAGCAGGACCACATTCTTTATAGTCTTCCTTTTGCTGCTGATGGAAGAATTTTTTTTACAGTGAGAGTGGTGAAACACTGAAGCAGATTTTAAACCTAAGTTATCATCGAAATAAGTTTTTAATTTATAGTATAGTAATTCCACTGCATTACAATGGAAAGTACATTTGTCTTCACATTGATTTTTCTCTGCCAAATAATGAAAGTAACAGATATGAAACTACCATACATGAATGATTGCTTTGTACAAAGTCCCTGGATCAGTTCTTAACAGAAATTATTAAAACTAACTTTGCCAAAAAGCATACTAGGTTCTACATTTGCTCCTTCATGAAGTCATAGCTATTGAGCTGGGAATGAACTGATGCACCATGTCCTCTGATTCCTGCTTGTTCTGAGATTAATGCATGTGAAAATTACATAACCTCAAGTGTTTTATTACTCAAACACAGAAACAGTATTTCTGAATACCAAATTTACAATCATCCTCCAGCTTCTATTTTCAGGGCATCTGTCATGGTTTTGCCCAGCCAGCAATGAAGCACCACAACAGTCTCTTGCTCACTGCCTCCCATCCACCCCCACTCTCATTAGGACAGTGGAGGCCCCAGTGAAAAGTGAGGAAAGAGATAACCAAGGATGTTGTGCATTAAGACAAGGGCAGGGAGGGCTCACTGCCAGTTATGGTTCCGGGCAAAACAGACTCCAGTACTCGACTTAAAGAGGAAAGTAGGAAAGTTTATCCTGCTACCTAGTAGAAACAGAAGAAATCAAAAAGAAAAAAGATAGCAGGATGATGAGAAAATTACAACCAGCACTTTAAGATTTCTCTATCCTATCCCTCCTTTCTTCCTGGGCCCAGCTCACTGCTCCCGATATCTCTATGTCCTCCCCCCACAACAGCTCAGGGGAGCAAGGGATGGGGAATGTGGTCAGTCTCTCACAGATGAGCTCTGCTGCTTCTCTCTTCTCAGAGGAGGATGACTCCTTGCATTCTTCCCCTGCTCCAACACAGGGTTCTAGTTCCTACCCCAGGACATAGTACTTAATGAACTTCTCTGGTGTGGGTTGTTCCCAGCAGCTGCAGCTTCTGCCAATACAGGGTCCCTCACATGGAGGACAGCATCTTCTGGGCATAATTTTAATGAGCTTCTTTGGTGTGGGTTCTTCCCCACAGTTACAGCCTCTGTGAATGTGGAGTCCCTCACATGGGACACGGCCTCCTCTGGCCATAGTCAGTGCCCCTGGCAGGGGTGTCTAATGAAGAGAATCATTGCCCCTGATGTGGGGTCTTAAGCAAAATGCAAACAAATTTCTGGTTCACCAGTCCTCTCTGCAGGATGAAGGGGAGTCTCTGCTCCAGCACACCTCCTTCTCTCCTCACTGACCTTGGAGTCCACATGATTGCTTCTCTCTCTCTTCCCACTCCTTGCACCACCACCAGCCAGAAAAGAAGAAGGGACAGAAGAAGGAAGAAACAAGAAGAAACCTCCTGTTCCAGCTTTTTCTTAAAAAAGTGATCGTGGAGGCATCTAATTGTCTCAGCCCCAGAAGTGGGTCTGGCTCAGAGCTGAGGAGAGTTTCAAGCAACTGCTTACAGAAGCCATCTTTACAGCCCCTTCTCCATTACCAGAAACGGCTGTCGTATCAAACCATGAGGGCATCTATACCATAAGATGCACAACAAATCTTATTCTGGAATCTCTCTTCAGCTTCTAACGATAAAATTCAGCACATGTATACCACGAGTTCTATGTATAGAGAGATTGCTAGAAAGGCCCTACTGGATTATTTTATTAGAATTGCTAAGGAGTAAGCAGCACTATATATGCAGGCCACACCAAAGAGACTGGCAGCTTATCCACACCAATCTTGCCTGCACCTAAAAACACCACTGCAACATTGTAGGGATCTTTGTGTTCTCCAGAAAAATTATTTTCTAACTTGGACTTAGATGCAAGTAACTGCAATTGTCAGTGTTGTTATGCCAACTTGTAAGAATTCTCTGGATTCTCTTCCAAACAATTTTCACAGGGGTTACTCAACCATGTCATGACTCTGCACTAGAGGTTAAAGTCTCTAGGAAGCAGATCTGCAATGCATACACATTCATCTTATTTATTTAGGTTACCTCACACAGAAATCTATGTATTGAATCTTGATCCTCAGTCTGTTTTCCAGGTTGTCGTATTTGATCACTTTTCAGTATCAGGAAAATGTTCTCACCATGGTTTTATCTCAGGGTATTATTGTAAAAGAAGACAGGAAGAATATGATTCTTGTATCAACTTCTGCAAAGATGAAGGCTTGAGAAAGCTCAGGTAGTCACTACATTCTTAATTCCTTCAAAAATCTAAGCTTATGACATCTAAGAGCCTCCTGACAGTGGGAAATAGCAAAAGGTGCCAGTTTCTTTGCTGTCAGTTCGACAACATAAAATGTTGATGAGATCAGCACAACACAGTTAAGAAAAGATAAAATTATTTCCTGTGCTTCAAACTATTTAGTATGGAAAATGGCTCCATTAAAAGCATTTTACTTCATATGGAATATTATTCTGGAAAAGCCAAGCGCAGCTCTATAAGAGCTGACTAAACTCACAAGCAATCCAAGAACTCCTTTGGGAAAAACAACCCCGCCATCACCAAACACCAACTAATCGAACAAAACCCCCAACCAATAACACAAGAAAAATATAAATATTCAAAAGTGTCCTCAGCAGTGAAGAATATATTTTTTTAAGCCATTATTAGTATGCTTGATAAAATCTATGAGGTATATAGTTTTCTAAAACAGTTCCTTTGTGAAAGAAATATCTCTGCAGATTGAAAATTATTTTATACAGGAAAGGTTTCTTAAGTTTTGCATGAAAACATTAGAAAAAGAACAGAGTCAATAATGAAAAATGCTTCTTAAAAGAAAGTTTATGTCAATGTATTATTGTTTTTGTACTGCTGTGTGATAGAGGCAATGAATAAGAATTCACTATCTTTCAGTAGTCCATCATTTCTCTCAAATTCATTTTTACTATTTCACTTTGTGCTTAGGGGATACAGTGTAATGTCAAACTCTCTTCTTAGGCTAAAGGTAATATCATTATGTAGATTTTTGTTCCTCTTTGTAATCCATTTCACAAAGACTCTGCTGTAACTCCAGGTTGTGGCAATTAAGTCATTAGGAAGATTGATTATTTCTCTTTTTCTCAGAAATTCAGATTTCTGAGAATGTTCAGAGCACAGATTATTTTCCTTCCTCAGCAAATATTCCAGCCCTAGAGGATACTGTTCACATCCCCATTTCTTCCATTGAAACAATAAACATATTACCAAGTCATTTTATTCCCCCCAAAGTTTGCACTGACAAGTTGCATACTTATGTGAGCCACGTAATATGTGTATAATGCTAAAAAGATATTTATGGCATTATTAATGCAGAATAACATACCAAATCCATTATTCTTTTCTGATTGCTGTGAAGCACACTATGTGTGACATATATAATAAATGAAGCTATAAAATACTTATGGTACAAGTAGTTTTACTTGCACTAGTATTCAATCTGCATCACCAAGAAGTGATATATTCCCCCACTGAACTAACAGCTGTGATAAAAACCAGCAGGAAAGAAGCAGAGATTAAACCTAAGGATGAAGGGGAAAAAAACCCCAAAAACCAAACAAAAACCCATCCAAAAAATTGCCAAACTCCAGTTCTTAATACAAGACTGTACAACATACAGGGACGTTTCTGCAGGTATCTTTCTCAATATTGTAAATTTATAAAGAATATAAAAAGACCATACTAGAGTGCTCAGAAGCAAGATCCTTGTCTCATACCCCATAACAAATGCTTTCCACTACATTTGACTTCATAAACAGTGCTAATTATACCATGTCAAAATTGCCTGCATCTCTCTTGCAAATAAGCTGTTAGCAAACAAACCATTGCTACATGATCCATCTTCACTTGAAAATTCTGTGACTATCTTTTTTAGTCCTTACTACACCTATTCAAAAAATTAATCATAACCCAAAATATTAATAAACAAGGAAAACTGCAAAAAAGCCATAAAAACCCTACCTGTCATTCATGGTATCAAACACTATAGTCACTTTGATCACAATGACAATATAACACGATTACTGGAAAATACATGGAACATAGGCATAAGTACATATATGTCATCCTTCAGTTACAGAATGCTACAAGACAAAACCTCAGTAACCACACAGGGACACAAACTACTCTTGTTCCAATACATGCAGTTCAGCTCAGGCTGTGTAACTATGATGATGATACTAAGGCATGCAATTTCATGTATATAATCTCTATCCTAAACCAGCAGCTCTAGTTTAAAAGCTCCCATGTTTTAACAAGCACCTGATTACCATTTTGCCGCCTCTTTTTCCCCCCCCCCCTTTCTCCTTACTGTATTTTCCATTTTTCCTCAATGCCCTGACAAGCTCTTACTGTCTCCACAGCACACCTATCTTTCTTTGTCTGTTCGTTTTCTCAATGCATTAGTCCTTTTGGACAACTTAGTCCAGATTCAGCTGCTTTATAATGGAATTATCACAAACACTTATTTTTAGTATCTTTATGTAGCAAGAAAGAAGATGCTGGCAAATTAAGACCACGCTGGCTATTCCTGCCAGTCATCATGAATTACATAAATCCATAGCTACACATAAATACATACCTACAATTCAATTAATTTAGTGAAAGCAATTACACATCACAACTTTTAGTTCAATTATCAAAACGATTTTCTCATACTCCAGCCTTTTATTTTTGAGAAAAGCAGACTACAACTACATCCAAGTTGAAATCTGTCTGGACCATACAATAGAGTCCAAAATCAATGCTACTTTTCAGTCAGTCACTATATGGCAGAAGAAACATCACATAAATTTAAAAATCACCAGTCATACAGATATTAGTGGAAGGTAACTATACACAACTGTTGCATAAATTATTTGTGATTCTGTAATACATTGAATTTTTACAAGGAATTGGCCCAAAAAATACTTCTAAGAAAAGCTGAAATTTTTTTCCCATCAAATTTCTTTCATCATAAATGCCTTCTTATTCACTAAGAATATTTTGTTTACCAGTCTTCGATGGATGCTTCTAATTGAATCTGGGGAAAAAAGGATAGACTACAAACAATATTGCAAGAACTTGGTGAAGAAGTCTTCCCATATCTAATAGATAGGTGACAGTTATAAATTAGGAATAGTTCCTGAAATTATAACATTCATAAATTAACTATTTTTAATGTTACTACACAATGCAGATGAAGGCAAAACAAGTGGATTATTAGCAAAAAAAACACTTTGAAAGAACATGGTACTATTGTGCCCTATATAAATGCAAGACAGTGACAAAGTATCATGACTACACACTCATTTTAAAAGCTCATTTTCTAAGCAGTACAGTGGGACATTGTTAGGTAAACAGGACTCAATGATTTAATTACGTAAAATAAGAGTGCCTGACAAGCCACGTCAGGAAGCTAAGTGAGGTAAGATAAGCCTGTAGCCAGTCAGGGACAATGAAAATATTTATGATACAGGCATGAATTTGCTACTTAAACATGGTTCCTGGTTTAGAAACAGCAGCTATGGGACTGCAAACAGCAGGTCTGCAGGCACTGAAAACACAGAAAATAACACCATGTATCTTCAACAATCCTGCTTGGCCAAAATCAGTCCTATCCACTCTTAACACAGAAGTGCATTTGTATGTCGCATACCTGTACTTAACTGGAAACATACTCTGTTCCAGCCAATTCAACTAAAATGTTTGAAGTTAGGCAGCTATTCTGTCTGCAACACAATACCCTGAGCATTCCTAGCAACTACTTCCAATTTGCATCTCCAGTAGGAGCCAGAGTAAGGAATTACACATAACATTCATTTTTGGTTTTAATGCTTAAGCCAAGAATAGTTCTATAATCATGAGTCCCTTCTTGTGGCCTCTGTACCACTTCTCTCTGCTGGACCTATCTGCCTTTTAGCCCAGTATCTGACAGTGAGCAAACTAGTCACATCAAGTGTTACAAAATATTCCTTGTCAAAGAGAACATTGTGTTTCCTTACTAATACTACTAAATCCCTCCCTACTCATGTTAGAAAGGGGCTGACAACACGAAAGACTTCTGGAAAAAAAGAAAACAGCCAAATGAAATTAACATCTCTATTATTTCTTTGAAAGAAACTAATATAACAACACCCTATTTTGTCATCAACCCCTTATATGGGAAATTCAATACAAACATATTTTAAAAGAAGCAGTATATAAAGAGAATGGCAAATTTCAAGTGAAGACAGACACCTACATAGTCTTCTAAATTCAGAACTATGCAGAACTTAAATTTCCCTACACTGTCTCTGCTGAATATCAATAGTGTTTGCTATATGGATTTTATTCTTTTTATCTTTTTTTCCCCCAAATCATTCAATTAAAGAAGCAATGTACTACTTCTAAAAAAAAATGAGTACTCATTTGAACTAGAAATAAGGGATTAATCAGAAACCTAGTTCTACACACAGCAAATCTGCCAAAATCTTATTAATTCACTGACAGGTAGGTCTGCAAGGAATGCAAAATAATCTGTTTCAAAGGGATTGTTATTGTGAATCACTTAAATACCCACATTCCATTTTTTAAGCAGTTATGCTTTGTCTTCAAAGAAAAACAAAGTAACATAAATATCCAGATCCATAGATCTGGTTTGTTTTTTTTTTTTACTCAAAAGAGACAGAAAATACACTTCTAAAGCTATAACATACACATTTATGAATTTAAACTATAAGTGATCAGTTACTTGGTCAGTAATCACACACGAGCTGCCAAATAGATCATATTCCCATATTAAAACCTGTTCAAGAAAAGAATTTTTAAAGACTGCTCTTAATATAGTAGGTTTTTATGAGCAGAGTAACATGCAAGTAATTTAATTTTATCTGTTAGAACCATACCAAGGATTAAGTTCTTTCCCTCAGCATAAAATTAAATGTATTTTACTGAATGCCTGAAGCCTTTCTATATTTATCTGTTATTCAAAGGAGTTACTGTTCAGTAGTCAGTGGTATGTATCATCGCATATGTGATACAAAAGTGGGTTCTCAGAAGGTGCACAGTCCATGAATTAGGATAAGGTCTGAAAAAAGTTACATTTTTTTAGTAGCAAGGGTTTTCAGTATTAGAAATCTATTCCTCTAGAAATCAAATGACCTTATAACCTGCTTCTGTAAGAAAAAGAGAGCCTTCCTGCTCTCAGTTTCCATATCCAACATTAGAATAATCTCCATGGAAAAAGGCACTTGGAGATGTTAAATTTGTTCAGCTTTGTGTGCTATTACACAGGAACGCAAAAGCACTTTCTCTACCAGGTATTACCCTTCCCAGACTTCAAATAAATGAAAAACTTCAAAAATAAGCATCTTTCTAGCAGTTTTTAATAAGAAACTATGAATGAGTGGAAGACAATCTTAATTTTGTGATGTATGTGTACAAGTAACTGTATGCCAGCATATACAGACTCCACAAAAGCACATATAGATAGTTTAAACAAAAGCCATAATTTGACTGCACTACTCATACACTATCCAATCATAAACTAAATAAGGGTATGTCCCTGATGTCTTCTTTTTACCTGTCTTACCTTTGTCTGCATGCTGCTCATTAGGTAAATGGATTCATCGAATCATAGAATGGTAGGGTTGGAAGAGACTTATAGAGATTATCAGGTCCAAACCCCCTGCAGAAGCAGGTCCACATAGATCAGGTCGCATAGGAACGTGTCTTGAAGACCACCAAGGAAGGAGACTCCACACCCTCCCTGGGCAGCCTGTGCCAATGCTCCATCACCCTCACAGTAAAATAGTTTTTTCTTATGTTTAAATGGATTCTTCAGCACTTGCAGTTTTTTAAGCAACTGAAGGATACTTTGCTCAAAATATGGATTATCAGTGACCAAGAGACAATAATAAATATATTTAAAGAATGGTGTGTATTCCCTCCCTTTCCCGTGTAATTACATCATGTTTCCACGGGCGGCTTCTCTCAATCTAAAAGCACAGCATTGCTATATCTGTACGTTACTGTTACTGCTCAAGCATTAGCAACTAAGGGAAAATCAAACCAGGATACCAGTAAACTGATAACATATAGGTAAAAAATTCTATTTTCAGGTGGAAAAGTTGTATGTCTCTTAAAGTCACTTCTAATACCAGAGGACCTGGGAATACATGACTCAGGAGGAGAATGACTATACTTGGCCCACTCCTTCTCATGAGAGCCCACCAAGCAATAGACTGAACTGAGCTACCACATGGTTGGGGTCTGGCCAATTCACTCCAGAATTAACATATAGGATCATGTCAACAATAAAGATCTGGGAGGTCTACCCAATCTTGAGCTTTAAATGGGAGTATGCACAGCATGAAGTTACCAATGTTGCTGTTGCTTTGCTTAGCTAAACCTTGAAAAATCTTCCTGGAAAGAGGTTTTACAGCCTTTAAGCAACCTACTTTAGTGCTGCACTACACCATCCTCCAAAGAGGATATTTTTCCAACCCTCAATCCATACAACCCAAGCTGCAATTTGTGCACCTGTTATAGTACCTGGCAGCAACTTTGGCTCCATCAACTTAGTAACTGTCCCTCAAAGACCTGTATGCAGCTATTACGAGGTCAACTTTTTGCTTTGCCTGCATTTGCTTCGCAACGTTTAAAAGTAGAAAGCAGGACAACCAATATTTGCCAGTAACCTGAACTTACACCCTTCGGAACCATAAATGCATATAAGACTAAAGAGCTGATAGAATGAGGGTTGTTTAAAATTATTTGGAAACTTTTACATTGAGTCAAGCACTCAGAATCATCATAAAAAAAAAAAGTTACGTATCTAATCTCTTACAGTATGGCTGCACAGTCAGAGCCATTTGAAAATGTGAGGACAAACAGCATAGTAACTGGAGGCGTGAAGTCAACTATGACAGCAGATGATAAGATACTGGACAGTCGAGCACATCAGACACCAAGCAAATGACCAGAACAATTTTCCCCAGCCACAGAGGCTGTGTCTCCACCAGTGATCTCCCTTCTCCACCCTGGAGAAGCTTTTGCTGGTTTACACTACCTTGCAAAGAGTCTCTCCTGAGATCCTCTGCACAGATACTGCTGCTAGAGTAAGGCTGTGCCTAACAGAAACCAATGCCTTCATACAGTCTTTTCCCCTGGAATCAGTAATGGCTTTTCTAAAGCAAATAGGAGTAAATAAAGAAATACAATAATAGTTTGAGATAAACATACTTAGCATTAAAAAAAATATAACTACAAACTTTGTAGAAAAGCTGACTGAAGAGCATAAAAGCCCACAGTTTAAGTAGTAGTATCTAAAGGAGAGTTGTAATTTCTTTTTTGGGAGGGAGAGAACACTTCTGCTCAAGCATAAAGAAAAGATTCAACACATTTGTTATGCTGGCACATACTTCAGGGTCATTGTCACAAAGTGAGGTAGAATTAATTACTGTCATATAATTAACACTCTATAAACTCAGTGCCAAATGATCATTTCTGCTGAAAACACTTAATTAAACATAAAAATTTCAAATCTATGTAATTCAAATGAATATGGTGTCAACTATGTAGCATGTACAGACAAGTTCAGGAAAAGGATTTTTTTAAGTTTTAACTGATGATGGTTCCCTTTTCCTGAGAAAGTTATTTACATGGCAAAGAATGGTCTGTATCAAAGTCCAGAAATATCAGATAAAACTGGAAGCAGTGCAGCACAACCTGCAATATTTGCTGTTCTAAAATATTTTGCCCTCTTAGTTAGAGGGAGGTGATTCTACAACCATCTCTACAGTAAAAAAACTGTCTGAGGGAGTTGGGTATAAAGGTCATCTAGGAACTAGTACTATTTGTTTCAATCCTCTGTATCCCTACCAGTCAATACTGCTACACAAAATTAGCACGGGTTTATTAAACTAGTCTTCTTTCACATTCTCCTTGATGATCAGAAGGTTTTAAATTACAGAAATAGAACTGGAATTCACAAGGTGAAAAGAGGTTCAAGAATTCTGCTAAAACTAATCACAATCCATTTGTAAAGACAAAAATAGATTAGAAGTTTACAATGATCACAGTTCATGATTTATAGTAAATAATTAGAAGATTATTTTCATTCTTTTGTATTAGTGTATTTTTACTGGCTGTAGCAGAAGGTAGAAGTGTGAAAGCTTGGGTCAATAACATCACAAGATGTGGTGTCTCTGAGAAAAAGTAGAGACACATGAAATTATTTTTATGATAAAACATAATTGAATAAATCCTCAAATAAATTATTCATTTCAACTTACTCCTTGGATCTTGGTGCCACATAGAAGAAAATTCATGTGATCAATGAGACTTGAGAGCATCACAAGGGATCCTCATACTTCCAAGGAGATGTGTGATCCTTCCCTTCTAGGAAGAAGTATTTCAGGGTTATGTTTGCATTTTCTAGTTTACTATGAGGTTTTACAAAATTCTTCTATAGATCAACACCACCAATTACTGCATTAATCAGGGTAATTAACTGATACAGTTATTCAGTCAGAACCTCTCTAACTAAACATCACTTTTCCTTAAGACTGCAAAAATGCATGGCCAGCATGTTTTGGGTACTTGAATTTAGCCATCTTAGACTAGTAAATGCACTCAGCCAACTACAGAATTCAGAAAATAAGAGCTGTTTATATTGATATATATGAGATTCCAATATTGCTGCTTCCTAAATAGTATAATTCTCTGATGATTTCTCTTACTTTGTGGAAGCAAAGAAATAACTCAAGTCCAAGAGATGTTACAGCTTCTCCAGAAAAAATAAGATAACCCCAGGACCAAGTCATTCTGGCATGGATGCAGAATCATCTAAAAGCACCAAGTCAGTCAAACAAGACAAAAGGGGCAAACCTTTTTTCCCCTGCTGCTGTGCTGTGGGATGCCCACAGTGACAATTAAGTCTGGAGTAAAATAAAGCATTCAAGTATTTTCTGTTTTCACTGAGAATGCTATTAAGCGTTGAGACAGGCTGCCCTGAGAGGGGGGTGCAGTCACCATCCTCAGATGAAAGAGTGAGAAATATGGTTTAGTGATAGGCTTGGCAGCGCAAGGTGACTGGTTGGACTTCATGATCTTGAAGGTCTTTTCCAACTGTAACAATTCTATGATTCTATGGTCTCCTACCTGTTGACACAATCCTTTAAACTTTTGGGACAATTAAATCATCCTGGAGAATGGAGAGAAAGGCTGGAGTCATGTTGCCAGTAGCGTACTCAGGGTGGGGTACAACTTTTTCATAATTGTTTTCTTCTGAAAACAAATGCACCAGTACTTCAAACCGGATTCTTAGATTTCTGGCTATTAAATTCGAGAATTTTAACCTCATCAGAAACACATCACCCTTGTGTATCAACAAAGATCTGCTTAGCACAGAAATAGGCCTCTAAGAGTCGGCAAATATTTTCAATAAATAATATGACTAAAGATCAATTCAGAACCTATTGGGAAAACAAATATTATTTTAACAGTGTAATCAAATTCTTCAGTAGGATACACAATTGTCAGAAGCCAATAATGTGAATTTGTATTGCTCTCACGTGCCTGCTCACACCGCAACTCTTCTGTTCAGAAACACAAACAATGTAATGACAGGGAAATTCTATTTCTATTATACTATTAAGGTTTGCTACATTCATCGGGGATATTACACAACCTATAAAACAGGCTAAATATAAATACTTCAGTACTGACATCTCCTTAAACATAAAGGTTAAAGGCTGTCATGGATCTCCCCACTACTCCACAGCAAGGTAACAGACACAATTTGATAAAACTCAAATTAATTCGACGGAGCCATGAGTATTGTCCCTGACTGAGGCCAAAAGGCAAGGAACAGTGATGACCTATTTTTCTCCCCAAGCAGAGGAGGAAAATATCCCTGTTGCCTAGGAATAGCTCCCATCTCAGTGAACTCCCACCCCATGCACAGGATGACAGATGGAGAAAGCTGTACGGCCCATGCAAAAACCAAGCCCAAGACCCCTCTAGTAACTCCTGAGCAGAGGGCTGACCTATCTACCCACAAGTGTCTCCTGGGCAAGCTCACCTTCCTGCAGCAGATATCAACAGAGCAGAGAGGTGACAAGTTGGATGAAATCACATGGCATTCAAGCACTTTGGTGTGTGAATACCCACATTATTTACACAATTTTCATTTTCCACAGTAATACCTTCATTTCTATTTGTCAATCCACATGTCTTTCCTACAACATCACATAACCCACATACAACTCCCAAGGTAGGAAACCTTAAAAAAATAAGGCCATTAAATCTGGAAAACCAAGTTACACCTCTCTAAAACAGCTCTTCCTCGATCTTCACCTGTTCACTTCCTCCTTTTCTCAACTGGAAGCAGAAAACTGATGATGCTATTGAGATCAGTCTGCCTTCTGAATTCTTGGTGCAAGATTTCTTTGTATTTCCATTCCCACCATTCACAAGCAAAACATCTTCCCCTATAGAAGATGAGCTCAATCAAAATCAACCCGTGTATGTTTCTATTTTTCTGTGTTTCCTTCTTCATTTGTTTTCACTGAAGAATATTAAAAGGTATTTTCCTTCCACAGTTATACTCTAACTAAATTAGACTTTGGCATTAGACAGACACTGGGGAAAGATCAAAGCAAGTACTGTGACTAGTGCTGTATAATCCTCCCAAACTCTCACTTTTCCCATCTCATGCAAAAATTCTTCCTTTATCAAAGAAAATTCCAAATGCTTATCTAAGCCATCATCCTACAAACAAAGTATTATTCCCTACGAAGACGTGACAAAAAGTTCTCATTTATTCCTAGGGTTTGACTTCACTGACAGAAATGCAGACTATAGCACGAGCTCATCTTTTATTCCTAGTTGGTTGCTTCTCATGATCTCCCACAGAGTAGCTCTTAAACACTTGGCCTGCCCAGCTTTACTAAAACCTACATTTGATTATTTAGCTTAATACATCATCAAAACTAAACCATTTCAAGAGCCTCTGACCAGGGCACTGAAGGGCCCGGTGTGAAAACAGTTGTTTCTCCAAAACCTCTGAGTCTCCAAAGAAGAGGAGGCAGACCCAAAATGACATGTACAGAGAGTCTTTGGCCAACTCCTAAACTTGCAACTGTCTCCTGTTTAAGCCCTTGGACTGTTTAATTTACTAGTATAAGCAGTGATGCAAACATGGAATATTAGTAAAATATACATCTACATTTAGGTAAATTTCCCTAGCCATACACATATATATTTACATACAAATCTCCAAACAAAAAATAAAGAGGTTAACATCTCCAAGAGATCTAGATTAAGATTCTGAGCTTTGGAACGTTTATTAGTAACGAACTTCCAGAACATTCTGAATCTATTACCTTTTGGGTGGAAACTACGCAATGTTTTAATCTGACTAGAGGAAAGCTATTTAAAAACATGCAGGGAGGTTAGAAGAACTTCACCTGATTCCCTGGGTACTTCAAATTGCTATCTTACTTTTATAAGCAAATTTGTCTAGTAAGACGTAAACACTGAAATCTGATCTTTCAAAAAAATTGGTATGTCTCCCCAATGCATAGATGCCTGTGTTTGAAAAGTATGAGGCTAGATTTTATGAAGATGTTTAGATACACCTACCTCACTTTAGAATGGGTTCAGTGGTTGCCTCAAGTTCCTCACAGTTAAGACACAAATTAGATGATGTCAGCTATCAACACATACCATCAGCATGTGCTAGGTAAGACATCTGACAACATCAGGAATAAGATGTTCCTGCTTTACAAAATCTGTAGTCAATGTCAGCATCACTAGTATCACAGAGCCATAAGCTAACGCAGAGGAATCTTAAGAAGGAAGAAGCATTTACTTGACTTAAACGAAGACAATTCTTTTCTGAGAAACTGACTCAAAAAGGTATTGTCATTCCAGTAAAAAAAGTGAGGCTTCATTTGGGAAATTCTACTGCCTATTTTTGGTCATTTTAGCAACTCATAACAACCGAGCTCAGAAAATTTATATGTTCATACAATTTTTTTTTTTACTTTCAAAAACTGGCAGAAACAATGCTAACCTACTATGTATCTGTCTCATACTAACTCTGATCCTCCCACTGTCTACACTAGCATTCTTACTCTGAAAGTTAATTAAATATTTCAGAGGAAGATGCAAGAAAATTTAGGATGAGATAATCCATATAGATCATTGCCTATTAAAAATGCTGCAGTGGAGATCACTGGATAGAACTTCATCGTCTTTAGAAGAATTTGTTAACTGAGTTTATGTACTACCATTGTCATTTAAATTGGAAGGCATAAGGTCCTAACTTGTCTGGCCAAGGGCAGCATTGAAAATAATTACTTGTGCAGAATTACAAGCAATGGTATTAACAGAAAAGATGTTCAATTTGCCATGCAGATTCTGAGTACCAAGTTTCTAGCAAGAAACAATCTTTTGCACTAGTAACAAAAAATTAAAATGGAACTCCTCCTATAGCACACAAGAAATCATAGTATCATTTTTTTCTAAATTTTTGTTGCTTGCCAAGTGCAACACATAAAGAGTTTAGAACTACTTACCTGCATATATTGTAAATGGTTAAATCACATTCATTAGTTGAGATATTTCTGATAAACAGCACTGAGCCTTTTTGAACTCATTCTTTGAAAGGAAGAGTTTTGATTTCAGCCGGGACAGAATTAATTTTCTTCCTAGTAGCTGGTTCAGGGTCATGTTTTGGATTTCATGCCAGACTATTGTTGCTAGTACACTGATGTTTTAGTTGCTTAAGTAGTGTTTACCCTAAGTGAAGGACTTGTCAGTTCCCCATGCTCTGCCAGCAAGAGGGTCCATAGGAAGCTCAAAGGGAGCATGGCCAGGACAGCTGATTCAAACTAGTCAAAGGGATACCCCAAATCACAGAATTTTAAGGGTTGGAAGAGACCTCGAAGGATCAGCTAGTCCATCTAGACTGCTCAGGCACCAGTCAGCAGGTGAGCAATCACATTGGGCATCACTTGAGCTTTTTGTCATTTTTTCCTTTGTGTTTTGTTTCTTTCTCATTTTTGTTACAGTTATTATATTTTTCAATTACTGTTGCTATTGTTATCATATTTTAATTTTGTTATTAAACTGTTCTTACCTCAATCTTAGAGGTTTTAGGGTGGTTTTTTTTCCCCCAATTCTCCTCTCCATCTCACTGGGGGCAGGTAAGCAGCAAGCAACTACATGCTGCTTAGTTGCTGGCTAAGGTTAAACCACATATTTTTATATGCTCATCTAAGATATATTACAGGGTGAAAGAACCACACATTAGCATTGAACTGCAGGGCATAGTGTCACAGAAAATCTAATACTATATGTTACAGAGCTCTTCATTCCCATTAAATGACCCCTGTGTTATCTGTGCTTCTAATGCTTGTAACCAGTCTCTGTATCTAAATGCACAGTAAGAAGAAAAAAAAAAAAATACAGCAAAAAAAAAAAAAAAACCACAAAAAAAACATTTAAAACTATTTTCAGGTTGTATGACATGTAGTCAGAGAAGACGGCATGCTTTTAGATGTCCATTGTTCCCTTCATGAAAAGGTGAATACAGAAACGCACATTACAAAAGGTAACAAAAGTGTCAGAAAGGAAAAGGCTACACCACCACCATTATTCTTAATAATGAGTAAAGCAAAACATACTTGGAAAAAAAAAATTAATTCTGATTAGTTTAAAAATATGTGTGTGGAGCTCAGAACATTAATAGCCTGCAGTAACATCTTCCATAACTTTTCATTTTAATTGGTAGCAGTAAGAGCAGAACTTAAGTTTCCAATAGGTTTCAAAAGCTCCAGGATTTAGAACTTTTTCCCCAAAAGCAGAAGTTGTTAGGTAATGATTCTGTGAAAGGAATCTGCTGTAAATCTTACACTAGTGGTCACTGCAGCAACTGGTTATTAAAACACACATAAATATGTGAAGTGAAGGAAAGATTCTGCTCTCCTATAAGGCATGTTTTCTCTTCTTCAGTGTGAAAAAACACTCAGGAAGCTGCCTGTGAATTGCACTTCAGCTACCAAAAATGAGAGAGCTCATTATATATCAAATATTTAACAAATTAAATAACTGTTAAAAATAGTGTTATTTTTACCACTGTCTGACACAATAGATTAAATCAATTTTTAAAAATGTAAAATTAATTAAATCTCTGCATAAATACAACATAGTAAATTCTCTGGACAAATATGCAATTTATTATTAGACTCTAATATACCACACAGATCCTTTACTTTTTTTTTTTTTTCTATTGGCTTGTAGTAAGCTTTAGCTCCAAAAGACTTCTTTTACAGCTCTGTACACCATTGTGGTAAAGAAAGCTAGCAGCAGCCTCGGCTGCATAAGGAAGACTGTTCCCAGCAGGTCAAGGGAGATGATGCTTTCCTCCTCCTCAGCACTGGCGAGAAATCCAGAGTGCAGGCTCCCATATGAGTATAATGTGGGCTTCCTGGAGCAAGTGCAGGGAACTGCATGATGAGACACAAACACTTGGGACTGTCTAGCCCAGAGAAGAGACAGCTCTGAGGAGAGCTTCTCAGTATATATAAATACCTGAAGGAAGACTGATCCAGACAGAATCAGAACAGGCAAGAATCAATCAGTACAAACTGAGATGC
Source organism: Urocolius indicus (assembly GCA_013401255.1). NCBI lineage: Eukaryota > Metazoa > Chordata > Aves > Coliiformes > Coliidae > Urocolius > Urocolius indicus. Next base: position 129,563 of record WBNH01000055.1, on the reverse strand, counting down.
AGAAGACATCAAAGAATTCATTTTATGGACAGGGTGGTTAAGCACTGGAACAGTTTGCCCTGGCAGGTCATAGAGTCTCCACACTGGGGGATACTCAGAACACAGCCAGACACAGACCTGAACAACCTCCTATAGTATATCCTGTTTTGAATAGAGAGGTTCAACTAGATGATCTTCAGAGACCCTTTCCAATCTGAACAGTTTTGTGATCTTTGTTGTTATGTAGGTGTTTATTCTGTCTGTTATCACTGAATTATGTCTAAGCTAGAAGTTAAGCTGCTGTGCATCTGGAAGGATGCTTTTTACTATAGTACCTACAGTATTTTTAGGTGGAACACATACTGTATTCACTATGAATTTTTAATTAATCATTTAGATAAATTATTAATTCAAACTTTTTTTGCTGGGACTTGCAAAAAAATCTAAGTCTTTCTGAAAAAATCATGATGCTAGAAATGAACTATACAGTTACGGCTTTTGAAACCCTCTGTTATGTTGACCTTAAAAGATGCTGGAGTGTTATAAATGCAGGGAGAATTTGCTGTTTTGCACATAGCTGTTATTAAATGAAAATTTAAGCAATAAGGACATAGATCTCTAAACCAATCAAGTGAATAAATGTCCATTTAATATATTTCTTATCCAGCATCATTACTCTAGTTACTTCCTCGTTGTTGATATCTATCAAGATACCTATTTCATGGTGAACAGTATTTACCTTGTACAGTACTAATTCTTTGATTTGGTTGGAATTCAAGAAAATATATGTTCTTAGCATGCAATCTCATAACAGCAAATATGTTTAAAGTGACCAGTCAGCATACTACAGAAGGCCTGTCATTTTCACAGACAAGGCTTTAGGATCAAACAATGACAAGAGGCTGAAACAAACTGAGTCAGATACCTCATAAAAGTGGTAACAAATTCTGAGACAAATCTACGACTTCTCAAAATATATCCATTCTAAGAAATGAACTAGAGCCAGGAAATGGACAGAAATCACCCATATTAATTGTTAGCATACAGTTTGGCCAGTGCTAAGTAGCATCCCTCAACAAATACCTCAGAGCAGGTCAGAAGACAGCACTGAGGAAGATTGTGCCTACAGGGAGTACATGTCCTGCTTTTCATCAGTTGCTTCTAAATGACTTGTCACTTGGTTTTGGGTAGCATCCCCACAAAAATCACTTTTGATCTCATCTTTGCTTTTTTGGTCAGTACTTAAGTACTTAAGCACCTTATAACCCTAGAAAGTTCAAGCAAGCAGTTACATCAGCCCCAAGCATGAAATAGGAAACATTCAACATAGTGTCTTTCATTTTTAATAGAAAATGTAAGTTGAAAGTGTGCACTAACCATTTAATAAACTGCAGAGTTACTCTTTTCCCCAAATTTGTATGAAGTAGTTGCTATCTCAAAAAAGAAAAAAAAAAACCACCAAAACAACTATGAAGTACTAGGAACACTGCCCTTCTATGAGGTAGTAATGGAAGCCATTTGCAATTGTAATCTCTAGGATGGTATGTAGCTCAATAAATATTATATTTTAGCATTTACATTAGATATTAACAAACATTATGATCCTTAATTACAAAAAGACATTGTTGAGACAACAATCACATAAGAATATAAAAATCTCAGTGCAACATATAAAGAAAGTATATTATATTTAAACACAAAACAATGTTTTTACCAAACAATTTTAAACTATAAGCACAAGTAATTTATCCTGAAGAATTATAGCAGGACCCAAGGCTAAAAACCAAACAAGTCAAATACAGAATGATAGTCAAAATAGAATCTACTTTCATTTTTAATGGCTCTCAACGTTTTCTTCAAAAAAACAAGTCTCTATTAATTAATACACAACAAATGTTCTAAAGTCACTACAGATCTGGACTGTTAAACATTTTTCATACTCAATTAGCAAATGCATTCCTTAAAAATGCAACTAAGAATGAGGCTTGAAGAATGCATCAGCATATGTTGGCTTCATTTCTAATGAATGTTTTATTGGTGACAACTCCAACCCTTATCTTCCATCTCATTTTAAGAGCAGTTTTTAAACACTGATGACTTGTTAGCTCTCAAAAAAACTAAGATGGGCATATTTTGACAAGAAAGGAACTCAGCTTGCCAAATAGCTGTGCAGAAGTTTATATACACTGTCTCTTTGCCAATTAAGACCTAGATTCCCTTATCCTTTAGTCTGACTCTGAAAGACATGTATGAGCTTAATTAAGAGATATTAATAAATACTTTGTAAGGACTGCTTGAAAATGTCCATTATTGTTTTGTTCAAAGGAACTACAAATTCCACTCCTGTACCCTAAACACCACAAAATACATTACAAATTCCTCCAGTCTCAGACTTCCAAAAGAGTCCCTTTTTTTTTTTTTTTAAATAGTGCAATTTGTAGTCTGAAGCAAAATACAGAAATCTTCCTTGTCTACATAGTATGTGAACAAGACAGCACAACATATGGCACACGCATTACGTTTTCAAGATTAAAGAACACTAATGAAATAGATGATGTCTTTGAGAACAATGAGCATAATGAAGCATCCATTAAAACAAGATATATGCAAACTTTTTTGTTTACTGCAATGTCAATCCTAATTAGCACCACATGTTCATTTATGTATACTGCAGCTGCCTAGAAAGAGTTGCCATTCCAACATATCATTCTCCCATCACTTTAATACCACTTAACCACAGGCTGTTATCTTATTCTACAGGACTCCTTCCCTTCCTATCATCATCTGCTATGTTCTCCTTAATTTTCAGCTCCAGGAAGAGGACAAGACCAACACTATATCTACTACCTACACCTGGAAAACTTATCCCTTCCCTGTTCAAATCTAATATACTTATCTTGCCGAACTCTTTTTCTGGAGTAGCTAGAACGAGCAACATGAAAATAGCATTTCACACTGTTAGCAGCCCTGTTTCTTTCTGGAGATGACATCAAGCAGAAAAGAGATAGGCAGGATTATGGCATAGGAGAGGTGCCTGAGCACCTCTACTCCTGTTCTCGGAGGAAACAAGAGTTTTTAACCAGTGATGAACACATCCCCAATATATGTTACAGAGACATTTGCTGTGCCAAAAAAAGATGGTGTTTGGCTTCCCAGCTTGCTGACTGCTGTGCACCATTGCCGAGTGCACATGTTCTGTTTGTTCAGCAAGTAGGATCTGGCTTGTTCCATTTCCACTGCAAAGTACTTTGCAAGGTGAAGAAGAGCACAATCAGCTCTCATGCGAAGCAGGAGTGACACTACGGAAGCCTGTGCTTTGTGCATTCCTTACTAACTCTTCTGGCTGCTGCTCTGAGCATGGCTTCAGTCCAAAAACTATGCCCACACTAAGGAAAATGTGCCAGGACTGTTCCATGGCTTGGAGCCCTGCTGACACAGTTTGTCTCCTTACTATTAAGCTCTTGCACTATCTCAAAAACAGGGGCCTCATTCGGGCTCCTCCAGCTCTTGCTAACCTGTGCCTCTGCCTGAGGTGGGTTTGGGTCTAATACTGCTCTGCTTCATGCTGATAACATCCCAGTGCTGACTATCAGGGTGTGATGCTCTGCAACAGTCATATGCGGGATCTTTGTTCCCAAGCAGGGAGAAAGGTGGGCATGATTTGGTAAGATACAGAGATGCTGCCTCTGCATACACTATTATACTATGCAAAGCAACAGCCCAAACAAAACTTTGACTGACATCCTGCTTGGTACTTTTGTTAGGGCATCTTTATTACCGAGTCAATGCAAAACAAAAAGGAAATACTTAAAAAGGCAGCACTTTTCAAGGTCATACATAATGCTTGGAACAGGGATTTGGAAAGAAGGATACTCCACATCCAGGTATGGTAGCATGACCAGCTGAACAGTTTTGTTCTCTGGCCCCAACCCAATGCATTGACAGCTCATAAGCTGTAGAAGGAAAACCAAGACTCTCACTGTATGAGACCCTTCAAGCAGCTTTCAGTCTCCTGCATCTGGAAAACATCCAGATGACAAAATGCTAGGGTTGTCTGTTATAATCCAGGAAACATTGACTTTGATCTTTCCTTTAAAAGGTCACAGGCTCTGCACTAACCTGATGGTGTTGAGTCTTCACACTTCTAAGCATTTAGATTTTTCTTGGCCAGACTTTATTTGAGCTTTCTTTAACTATGCTTACTGTTGTCTATCACTGAGGTGATTATTGCCTCACCTGTACAAGCTAACTTGGAATTACCATTACAGTAAGGGTCTAACAAACCTGACAGAGTCAGGCTTAGCAGTGTGAAGTCCCTGTGAAGAGCAATAAATGATCATGGGTCATGGGCCATTCCCAAGAGGAAGCTGGGGAAGTGAAAGTTTACCAGCCCAGCGTGGTCCCAGGAGCCAGGGGTGCTCCAGGCACTGGTTTAGAGGGGAACTTGCACCAGTGCAGACACACACCCAGAGTAATACCATAAGCTCATCCTGCTCTTCCTGCAGTGCAGACACAGCTCCTTGCACAAAGGCATTTAAAATACAGTATCAAATTAATAAAAAAAAAAAGAGTGACTTGCCCCTAACTCCAGGTCTGGACTTTCAGGGAGTGTTGTCCCTGGGTCCTGGTCTGCTCTGGAGTGGCAATGGTGTCCTCTCCTCAGCCTCCAAATGCCTGTGCTGCATAATCACCAGTTTACTGCCTAATATTAACCACATCACTGAGAACTTCACCATGAACTGCCGAGTTGAGACACATCTAGTTCCATCACCCCACCTTTAATAAATCTCAAATATAAGCAATATATTTGCCTGTGAAAAATCTTTTTCCTGAATTGTGTTTAATTGGCTTTTTTTTTTTTTTAACCTTTCCTGTAACTCAGTGCTGGTTTGCACACTAAGAAGAATTTGTCAGAACCAGCTTTCAAGAATTACAAAATACATATTTGGATAGCTACTTAAATCTTAAGAGTTACATGGATAACAAAAATAAAAACAAACCCACACTGAGTGAGCGGGAAGAAGGAAATACATTTCAGACTAAATATTCAATCTGCTATATTGAGAGTGCAATAACAAGACAACTTATCCAAAGAGTGGCCACAATTTCATATTTCTCCACAGAGCTAAGTAGCACAGCAGCAACCAATCTCATATATCCTGGCAACCTAAACTTTGTGTTTTGTACAGAGGAGGGGGAATTAGTTGCAGCATTAGAAAACTTGGAAATATAGTCCCTACACAAAAACAGAGTTGCTGAATTAAATAATCAGAGGTAGGCCAGATTGGCTTTTCCACGTGTTAGAATTTTTTCATAATGGCAATAAATAACAAATCTCAAAGATACGCATAAAAATATATTTGCCAACAGGTAATAAAAATCAAAGTTCAAAATACAAAAGTTAAACCATGATGTAACTACAAACCTTGTCTTTAATAAGGAAATTCAATAAACCTGCAAATAAAATTCTGACATCTCGAATTTCTTTTTAAATATACTTTTAAAACTTCTGTAAGTTTAATGAATTTGAGACAAAATTACTTGATAACAGCTTAAATACCATCGGCATTTGTTTTTCTAAAAATGTTACATAATGAAGTCAATCAGGTTTTTCGAAAACAAGAGTAAGAAGTAATGATGTTACAGAACAGTTTGATTTTTCCCATGACATTAGTGATTTTTTGCTGAAACTATGTAATTTAAGAGAGACAGAGAATTTATGTTGCTATTACAGAGGGTGTATGACTTACAGCTTGATTGAACTAGAAAGTAACATCTTATTCTGTATCCTTTCTTCAAATTCAGTTTTATCTTACTGTAAGAAGAAATTGTTCTTCTGATGATGTTTTCCTCATGTGTTTGTGCAAACACCTGATCTCAATTCCAGATCTTAGATATTGTAACGTATCACAATCTATTTTTTGAGCTAAGACTAACTTTGGCACTCCAGACACGGATGCTGTCAAATACAGACACAGAAATGGTTTGATCCTGAAAGATCTGTACAGCATTGGAATAAACAATAACTTATTAATTACACAGAAATAATACAAAAGTTTTAGTCATTATTACAGAGCATTTTTTCAAACACTCAAGTCATAGTGGCTAGCCATTTAAAAAACCCCAAAACATTAGTAAAAAAGAAAATACACACCTAATGACAACCTTACATACTGATACATTCTACTACCAACATATCATGAAGGCGACTTTGGTCATACGTTCATCAACACCCAAGTAGACATGCACTCCTCATCCCTTTTAAAACCATCAATATATCATACCAACGTGCAAATTCATCAAAGTTTTGAAATTAACTCAGAAAAACACTTTCTGTATAGTCCTGCCACAGAGAGAAAAAAAAATACTGAACTGCAGTGACAGCAAATTCCACTTAAAAGCTCTGCAGGGTAAGGTATTGCTGCAAACTCACAGGTAAGCAAACTCTGCTGAGTGTCTTCATAAATATCAGAAAACAGTTAAGTTTTTAAATATGCAAGTCAAGTATGATTTATTTGATTTTAATGACTGCTCTGTTGGAATATATCCCAGGGAATCAATTTAGTTTCATAACTACGTAATGTAAGTGCTTATGTGAAAGAGGATTTCCAAAATACCTTTTTAAGCAACCAAGTCCTGATTTTGAAGGTAACGCAATTCCTGTTTTTAAGGGGCCTATCTAGCTAAAAATGGTGACTTAGAAGGACAAGAAGACAATGCTTAGGCTCCAAGTGGCACAGGAGAGGGGGATTTGATCTAGTTTGGCTGTGAGAAGTATAATATTTGAGTAGTTCCTAAATGGCTGAAATACTATATTTCTCAATTAAGGATTATTAGTTGAAGGACAGTAATGCATCTTTATAGCTTTGAGGTTAAAATACCTGGTTCAGCTAGACCAGGTATCTCTTCAGCAATTTGCCTTCCTTTCTACTGAAAATTCTTCAGAAGTAGAGTCCAGACTGGTATTGCTGAGATATAAGATGCTGGAAAAGTCTAGAGTTTTTAACAATTACGGCCAAATGTGAACCACTGTTCCATCCCTAAAGCCTGATCATTTTCAACCTTCATTATTCCTTTTGCTACCTTCAATTACACCGAGTCTTTTGATCTCAAAAGAAAAACAGAAGAAAGCCTTTGGTCTGTAACATATTGAACATGCAGTCCTGAATAGATGGAATTAAGAATCTTAACCTTAAATATGTCAGTGTGCAAAATATGCTCAACACAGACTGAGACTAAGAATTATTTAGATAAAATAATTTTTCTCCTGAAAGGAACCATCATGCAAATGGTACACATTTTTCTACTTAACAAGTGACAGCTCTATCTCTCCTCAGTCACTTATCTACTTTTCCCTATCATGTTTCTTTCTCTCCACCATGCTCATCTTCATACTTTTATCAGAAATCCAGATAAAAATTCAAATAACCACTTTGCTCAAAGTCAATGATAACAGTCGATGATAACCATTGAATTACTTTTTGCTTACTGACAAGAGTTTCTCTATCCTTCTTCTTGGAATGTATGTCTATAGTACACTGTGCAGTGTATTTTTAATCATTTGTTCAAACAAGTCCATTCAAACTATCAAAAAATCTTTTCACTTACCACAAATCAGGTATATCCAAATATAGTCCAGCTACTTTATTAGGAATAATCTATGGTAGAGTATCTCAGATAAAGAAACACATCATGAAGTACTAATGTCATTGGCATCTACTCCCAACCATGTCATACAAAACCATGCCCGTTTTGTACTTGTTTAAAACCGCCATACTAAATAAGAACTTCATCCAGTCATTACAAAATGATGCACCTATTCATGGTGCAGGCATTTTCTCTATTTCCAATTTTACATACGACAGCTGATTTTTGAGAATCCTGAGTATTCACTATTCTATTGATTTTGGGTGGTAAATAATTTAACACTTCAGGATGTTTGACTTACCATTCAGAATTTCTTTGAAAATGCATATTATTCACCTTGCATATGTTATTAAACATGTACCTACACATACACACATCTCACAATCTCAAGGGCTGAAAGAGACCTTGAAAGATCATCTAGTCCAACCCTCCTGCCAGAGCAGGACCACCTAGAGTAGGTCATACAGGAACCTCTCCAGGTGGGTTTTTAATTATGTAAGACCTACAAAATGCAAGAGAATAGAAATTGTTTGGAAAGGAACAGAACAGCATAACTGCGTAACATCTTTTTTTCATAATATTCTGCTTATTCTCTCTACGAATTTCTGTCTATTCTCTCTTACTAGCCACGGCTTCCTTTTGGATCCTACAATACAGTGTTAAAAATACCCCATTAAGTACTCTCAGCCTTACTTTCCAGACAAGAATAGTTGAAGGAACAGCACACTGCTGTATTTAGTTCAGTTTATTACATTTAGAAATGCTAGACTATCAAGAGACAAATTTTGCTCTTCTCTCTGCAGGTCTGACTATTAAGAGAAATGCAAATGAAAATTAAATTTATAGATTACGGAAAATATTTTTCACTAGGATTACTTGAAAAGACTGGACACAGAACAGCAGGCCATACAGTGACATTTTCACCCAGGATAAGAAGGGTGGAAGAAAATACCAAATACACTTCCTTGCTGAGAACACGTTTTATGTAAAAAGCTAAAATCTATATAAATGAAAACCACTGGAATTACTTTGGGCAACACCACTCAACAATTGACATCCCAAAAAAAAAAAAAAAAAAAAAAAAAAAAAATCATCTCAGTCTTTCAAAGTCATGCTGAAATTACATTTTAAACATGGACAGATGATCCTCAGAGATTCAGATTAAAATCCCAAGAACATCAGGGTATTTTGCTTTTGATCATGTTTATTGTCACTTTGAGGCTGCTCTCTCAGCTACTTCACTACTACATACATCCACAACTGTCCCACATGATGCTGAAAGCTGAAAGGCAACAGTACAACAATACAGCTTTGCTGACCTCTACTGCAACCCTTTTAACACTTGGGTTTTCTCATGCTAAAAGAGCAACAACAATAACAAAAAAAAAAAAAAAAAAAAAAAAAAAAA
>WBNH01000055.1:73460-120361 GCA_013401255.1 Urocolius indicus | reverse complement strand
AAAAAAAACCCACAAAAAATCCACCCCTACCCTGTACACTTGAAACTCTGAACTTATACAGAACATCGGTATAAGCAAGGTTAGTTGAACTTCACCCTAACCTGTATCTCAAATTCCTGTCTGATCAGGCAGCAGACTTGCAAGCGGGTAGCTACAAGTGTGCTCTTTCTTATACCACTTGCTGTGCTTTAAAAATAATAGCTTTGAAAATTGGTATTTTTGGAAGATTCCTTACAGTATGAAAGTTGTGAAATAAAATATAGAGAACCACCATCTTGTCAAATGCTTTCCATTATCCTTCCTCTTGCAGAGAAGGGCAAGATTTTATAGGAGGCCCCAGGGATACAAAGAATCCTCAAAATCATACAAAAATACCATGCAAGTTTCTGTCCTTTCCTCTTTTATCTAAACTACAATAACTACATAGTATGACTACTGCAGCCCTCTTTTTTTTCAGGTTCTTGACACCCAAATTCCTTTCCGCAAGCACGTTAGAAACACTGTTTAAAGGTTCTTGTTTTCCTTTCATTCTCACTTCCAAGTAACATTAAAGCTTTCCAAACATCTTTTTTTCCTCCTAGAGAAGCATAAACAATTTGTCCTTATTCTTTACAGTTCTAACTTTTTCTCCTCCAAAAACTCAGCTACTCAGACATCTGTGCATCCTCCATCTCTGAAATGCTCTACCAGAGAACTAGCAACAGGACACTTTCTGTAAAACAGCATAAAGTGGTCTTCATACATTTCCATATACTATTGACAACGTACAAGAACATCTTGCTGAGAAAAGCCGCTCTCCTCTGTCAGTGACAGCGAATATTTCACTAGTTTCACATTACTGAAGTCAAGCATGAGACCCTGAGGTATTCCAAAACACTGTAATTCCCACAAAGATTTTAAAAGGACAATTGCAGGAAGGCCAAGCAATTCTAATGACATGTGGAAGAGAAACCATTATTTTGTTTAGGAGAAAAAGAAATAAAAGCAAGGAGCAGTGTGACAACACCTTAGCCCTCCACTTAAACTCCAACTGAATATAGTAAGGAAGGAAAAGGCTTATTGTGTATGAAGAAACAAGTACTGGCTTAAATTTCCAGTATATATTGCTCTGACCACACATAAATTGCTCTGGCCCTATTTTTGGTCATACTGAGATGTATTATGAAGAGGTTTACTGTGAGGGTGATCAACACTGGACAAGGTTAACCAGAGCTCTGGAGTGTACAGCCTTGAAAATATCCAAGACCTGACTGCACAAGGCCCTGAGAAACCTCCTCCAGGTGAGTCTGCTCTGAACAAGGGGTTGGACTAGAGAATCACCAGACGTGCCTTACCAGCCCAGTGGTTTTGTGACTCTAAGAATGGACACATCTCAACCACAGTCTGCATGGGGATGTCTCCCCATTGGCTCCACTGGGCTTCAATTCAAATGTCTATAATGAGCTCCTGATACACTTTTTTCTTTCTACAATACTTCTAGTTCCTTAGACTTTATACAATGCTATTTGTTTTCTTAAAAGGTTTCATTTACAAGCTACTAAAATGTAAAAAATTACGTCCATGACTGTATTACTAGCATTTTTCCTTTCCATATTGGAATTTAAGTTCTAATCTGTGAATATATCACAAATATTTAAGTATTTTGAATATAAAGAAACTTATTCAAAAAAACTTTAAAGGTAAGAAGACAAAAACATAAACAAAAATAGTGCCAAATAAGCAAATAAAGATTTTCTAAGTAATATAAGCAAGTAAATAGCTAGAAATAAGCATTCACTGTGTATCTGAAGACAAAAATCAACACTAACTCAAGCACTCTAACTCAAGCTTCAGCACAGATTCCAGAAATCTAGTCTGCTTTTACTGTCACAACATTTTTTTTGTGTGTGTAATGTGCATACATTTCAGTAATTCACAGTTTAATTTTCCTAATGCAATCTAAAATAGCTGCAAGTCAATGTAAAAACTCTGAAAAATTGTAGGGTAATATGTGAGAATTTACTTGTTGGTTTTCATTAAGATTATACTCTGCACTCACATATAGGTGATGAGCAAAACATCTTACAAAATACTGAAGTCACAAACAGAAGATGTAAAAGGAGAGCCTTGTTGTGAAATCTTTTCTCAGAAAGAAATAAGATGTTGAATTTTGTGTTGAATTATAGAATGGGTGCACGAGAAATACAAATTAACACGTTTCTGCCATATGCATATATTTTCATCATTTAACAAACCAGAGACCACATGCTCTTTCCCTAACACTGAAGAAAGATTGTTTTCCTGATTGCATTTTATTTCTTGATGAATTTTAGACATGCTAAACTGGCATTGTAAAAAGTAGAACTACAAATAAAATTTAAACACATCAGTTTCTCAATTACATGTTCAGTATAACCTAGAAAAAAAAAAACAAACAAGTCCCATTTAGAGAATTTTTTCAAGTAAAAAAGCTCTTTACATGTAATGTGGGATGATATATGAATTCTTTTAGAAAGGCCTCTGGAGATTATTTTTTTATAGCAATATACATTAATGAATTCTTCCTGACATGTGATACACAAAATTGTGTTGAAAGGTTTAATGCTCCAGTGGATCTGATTCATATTCAGAAGAGCCAAGTTTCCAAATCGAAACCTTCATGTCTAGCCAGATGGCCAACGTTCCTCCCTTTTCATGATGTCAGAAACCATTTTGAGAACATCTGTATATACTTATGCCTACTGAAAACCTAAATTCATGATTATGGCAGTCAACAGGAGAATTTATATTGATGTTACGCTGGCTTGAAACCAAAGCTGCAATGTCAAGTTTGTTAAGCATCAGTAGTTTCAAATATCTAATTCTAACTTTTAACATAATGATTTGTGAAAACTAGAATATTTGGTGTTCTGTCTTTGTAGCTGATGATGTAGTAAGAGAACTTCTGGTTAACAAGAACAGGGAAAATAATAAGCATATTTGACAAATGGGAAAAAAGAATTAAAAGGAAAAAAAAAAAGAAAAGAAGATACCATGTTCATTCTTTTATGTTACCAGGTAGAAATGTAATTTTTTTCAAAAATTTAATCTAAATCTACAAAAGGTAGAGCAGAATGTGCACCACTGCTGTGTTTTAATGGACTTAAAAGAAGATGCTCCTTTTAAATTAATTTTAAAACATACTGAATAGCAAGATATTTGACCTATATTCATCAAGCAAAAGCATTTTGCATGTGTGAACTTTAATTTTTAAGTACAACTCAGGACATTCAAATTGCCATTCTGAAATCAAATTCTGTGATGTTTGTGAACAACTTCACAAAAACTTTTTTTCTTGTAAAACTTTATTCTTAAAAAAATGAAAGCACTTAAGTGTTGGAATGTTGCTAAACATGCTTTCCCATTCTTCTTTAAAAAAAAAAAAAAAACTTAATAGAAATTATATAAATAAAACTAAACTCTCCCTTTTAGAAACCATTTAATGTAAGTGCTTTTGGAGTTGTCCAAGAGGAAAGAAAATCAAACCAAATACTTTTCTTGTGTGCAAAAAGATATTCCTGAAATCTCTTTTCATTAGAGACATTGAGTTATCAAAGTTATCCATCAGTCACATAGAATAGAACAAACAAAATCCCTGCACACATTCTCTTCTAGCTAAAAGCTTAATATTTTCATTAAATTTCATGTTGACTTAACATAGGAGCTATCCTGGTTAATTTTAATTCACCATTAAAGAAAGAAAAATTGAGAACAGCTCTTCCTAAACTGACAAAAGCATTCCTTTCCAGGAAGAAAAAGGAACAAACTTGACATGAAGTGACAGAACATAGTTGTTATGCCCATTCTCCTAACAAAAGTGGATGCGAAAAAAAAAAAAAAAAAAAAATCATGGATTTGTGGTGTTTTGTTTTAAGAAAAACTTTAGTTTTTAAAAGCTTGCAAAAAAACTTCTAAACCTTGCTGGTATGAACTAAAGTAGGTTTAGAAACAGAAAACTTGTGATGGAAATATAAAAGTACTAGTTTATGCACCAAAAATTATAATAAGAAATTATTTCTTATATTCAGAACACGTCGTAGGGCAGTATTGTGGTGTGTATTAATTGAGGAGATTCTCTGGTAAACAGTCAACATCTAGAGTAAAATACAGGACTTGATAATAGCTTCTTGACTCATACTGAATACCTCCATTTATAAGCTTGAAAGACCACAAATCCAATGCTTAGCATTATGAGAAAGTGGGAGCATCTACACTGATTTTGCAGGATGGTCTCCACTAGTGTGCTAATAAGGATGAACAAAATTTGCTGTCATCAGAAGGAACAATACTGACCTCAGTGAAAACAAGATCTCTCCCGGGCAGCAACTCACAGATGTATCTTTGTAACACGTTAACTCTCCAGTAGGTTTTTGGGTTTTTTTCCCTTTCAAGGTCTTGAGTTGCCATCCAGAACCTCTTTCATTTAGAAACAAGAATGATTTCATGCACTCTCTTTTCTTCCATCTCTGTAAGACTGTGTTAATGGAAGACTACAAGAGCAATAAGCTATGCATGTTTTTCACAGACTATTTTGTCAAAAAGCAAATTGTTATCAAATTATGCTGAAATATTTATTTATGAAAAACATTAACAGCATGAAATTATCTTTTCTTCCATGAAATGTGCATTTTCCTATGTTATAGTTACTAAACAATATCAAAAAGCTGTTTATTACAAGCATCTAGAGCATAAGTCATAAGCCTTTGAGATGCATATTAACTGAACAAGTTTCACTAAGACTTTATTGCTCTGTTCTCCTACAAAGTACTGGGATATTCTTTTTCAAAAACTAATCTCAATATAAAAGAAAGTATCTTTAAAGCATTCTTCACTACAGGGATTTTGGTATTTGTTTCTAAATGAAACTGAATGCTTTTTTTTATTAAAATAAAACAGAATATTTTCATAACTAATGTATTTTTAGTCATAATGTGGCCTGAAAGGATTGCCAGATGTATTGTACTTAATAATAACACATGAGTCTTTCATTGGATTAGCAAGAAAAGCCTGAGTGACAGCCATAATAATATAGCATTACAGAAATTGAAACATTCGTATTTTTCATTTTGGAGAAGTACGACTGACCCATCAAAAATTAATTTAAATTTTTCTTTTTTAAGCTGGTTAAGACTTGGACCTGGAACACTCCGTTATTTTTCTGTCTATGCAATATCAGAGGGACAGTTCACTAATAAAAGGAAAAAAAAAAAAAAAACCACACACCTGATGGAAAGGACAAAGGAAACAGAAATATCAGTAAGAAAGATATCATCTTCCTGAATATGTGAAGCAGAAATGCATTACATGTCAGAAGTCCTTCACTTAAGGTATTTTATAAACCCCTTTCACACAACATCTAACTGTTTTACGATCTTGAAAGCATTGCACCCAATAGGCTTGAGAGGCAGAGCACTCTTTGTTGGCTGTATAGATACCTATACAAGGAATTAACAGATGGGCATGACTATTAAGCTACCAAGCAGTCAGCCATGAGCCTTCTGTGCCATTCTCCAAAAGGACCTAACACAAGCATGTTCCAAGCATGAAATGGTACAGATGTATTTATCATAGAATCATAGAATAGTATGAGGCCGAGAAAGTGCCATTCAGGCCTCAATAGCGATTGTGACTTTGTTGCAGCACTGGGCACACAGGGGATCACACCACCAAGTGTATGCACCATTTAAAGCAAAATTTCAACATTTATACAGACTAGATATGCATATTCATTACACTTTCTCATTAGTGCCACCCATTGTCTTGCCTCAGTCTACCCACTTTACACCTCCATCACATCTCCTTTGGCTTCCTGGTGTTCATCCAAACCACAGGATAGGCTTGAATGATTGTTATTTCATTTGTCTCACTGTGATTGGTCCAAGATAAGTTCTATTCTTGCTGTATAACAATTGGCGTCAAATGTTCTGCAATGAAGACCTCTTGTGACTCTACAAGATTAGCAATTTGATAAAGCTTGTACTCCTACAAGGTTAAAGCAAGTATTTCAAATACCTAAGAGTTACAAATATGTTCTTGCAGTTTTCTAGCTAAATGATGCCTCTATGCTATACTTCTCTGACTTCTGTAATTCTGTTAGCCTCAGAGCCATTCCTAAATTTCAAAATAACCATAGTTTCAGCATAAGCATTAACACAGCTCTAAATTAAAATGGATCTTTGTTGAGAAAGAAAAAATTTATGTTGAATAAAGTAGATAACTCTCAGTTTTCTGAAATAACCAGGCTATACCTTCACCAAGGAGACACCACTTTCACAGAATCACAGAATGGTAGGGGTTGGAAGGGACCTTTAAAGATCATCTAGTCCAATGCCCTTTCCACTTTCTCTTCCTTGTAAGTGGAAAGGCTCATGAATTTTGCACAATTATTATCAGATTTTATTTTTAAAGTTGTTTTGCATGATTTTCAGACACATAAGACTGGGAATCAGATGACTGATACAACCGTGCGTGTCAGTGTGAGAAACTGGATGTGCATTATCCCAAATTTTTGACTGGAATTTTCAACAGTACAAAAGACATTGACTTGTATGTTTTGATTCTCCTTTTACAAAAATCAGTTCACTCAATTCCACATGCACGGATTGGGCATTAACTTTTCCAGCTGCTCATCTCTTTCCATCAGACATTCATGGCTCCTGTATCTCAGTCACATGTTCTGATAAGACACACCACATCCTTGAGGAGGGCATCAACGGTTAACTACACAAATCTTTTTTTGATATCTGTAATAGCTAAAATTATTTCTCCGCATTAATCATAATCACAAGTTCCAGAGGGCTAAAAATCCAATTTTACAAGTAGAGATTTCTTAAGTAAAATATATGACGTTTAATGTTTATTTTATCTTTCATTGTCTTGAAAAAAAAACCCGCTATTTTAAGTCTTTCATGTTGATATCATTGTAGAGAGGCTAATCCTAACAGATGCTAATGGTGCATATGAATATAACAATGTATATCTCAGTATACCACATGCCTACTAAAAGACACATGAAAAACGCAAAAAACAAAACATATCATTTTAGAAGTTTCTTCTCACACAGCAAGGGTACATGTTTCTGAGAGTGAGTCAGAAAAAAACCCCTTGTGCAGCCATGGTCATTACTCTGGGCTTCTTGTGCAGTTGCTCACTCCTGCTGCCTCTATTGTACACAGACTGAAGTCTGGCATCAATACTGTGTCAGTAAGAAAAACACACCTAAGTAATACTGCCTTCAGCATGGTGCATACGTGCTGGTGGCAGGCCACTTCATGACATATAAGTTGTAGCAAACAAAGAAGTTTGTGGCAACCACCCTACACCTTTATGAATTTGGGTCAGTTCCCACCATCATGGTATAAAAAATTATGTTATTCACAGCATTCAAACAAACTATTGCTGTATCTGTATTCACATTGTTTTCTCAAATATGTATTGATGTGAATTAACAGTTATTTCAGGGTTTAAGACAGATAATGACTTTTCTGGAGACATCTACATCTTACCTCCTCCTTATTGCTTCTTACTGTCTGCCAGTAACAGGAAGACCTAACAAAGTGGAAGGCCTAACAAAAAAGGGAACTAGCTCTGCCTTCAACCATGAACAGGATCTCCTTGTGTGATGGTGACAATGAAATAGTGAAATAGAAGCAGTTCATTGCATATCACCTTAACTCTGATAAAATTATGTTGAAATTAGGACTATATGACTGAGACAGAAATAAATGAAGTGTCATAATCGTGTCTCGAGACATTTAAATAGAAAGAACATGCAAGGCTTAAAGGTTATTTTAACAGCTGTTTTCATTTTCATAGAAATTATTCTTTCTTTGTCTTAAACCACCTCTCCTCAAGAGTACAGTTCCCAGATGACTATGTAAGTATCAACCCATTCCTAGTCCATGGCATGAATCATGAATAATAAAGTTAATCTGTGGATATACATTTACTGAATTTAATCTATTCAAACTCTACTATGCGTATTATGAAATGAAAACAGCTCCTGGGAAACACAGCTTAAAAAAATGCCTTGCTTCTTTCAGATAGCCTACAGCACATACAGCAACTCACTAGAGATAGAAAACAAACAGAAAAAGGTTAAATCTTGCTTCAGTTGCCTGACTCTGTTCCTAAAAAATTATTCTTACTTATCAACTTTTACTTTAGGTCTTTCAGTAGTTGTTACCTAACTGGGTTAGCAAAACTCGTAACTATTCTGCAGAAAAAATGCAAAACATAAGCGCTGCATCCATCCCTTAAGATACTTCTAATTTTGTGTTAACTACTATGTACAACATATGTTAAGGAGTCTGGCTCCAAAGACACTGAGTCAGCTTTAATTGTTTATGCAGGGTTTTAGTAACAGGCTTTGAAGCTAGACAGCAACTCTTTGATCTTTAAAAGCTTAAAGGAGACACTCAAGTGTATATCCTCAAACCTGCAGTTAATCTGAATTAAGACTCAAAATGAGGGACTGATTCGCATTTCAAATTTATCAGGCATTTGAAGATGATGCTGGCTAACTGATGAGTCTCCAAAATATCTAATTCTTAAAGAGAAATAAATCCTAAGAAACAGTTATCCTGTGATTTTTTTTTTAACATTCTGACATAAAGACCTCATTCTATAACATACTCAAAGAGAAGCAATTTCAGTTCTTCCTGGAGTCAATAGAATAGTATTCAACTATTCACAAGGCAGAAGAACTTAACAACTTCAGCTTTGCTCTTAGAATACAGCTAAAAGAAGGCATTATTTCAAAATTGCACCAGAGTATTTCACATCAACATAGAAAACTCCACAACTGAAAAGTAAAATATATGAATAAGTGAGGTTTTTTGTGGTTTTTTTTTTACGTAACAGAACTTTTATTTTCTTCACATTATTCTGAAAATGAAAGAGGTTCCTTCAGTGCTTTCTTCTTCCATAATTATGTCCCAGCACCAACCCCAGTACGCTCATATACACATCCTCCTTTTAAAAAGTATTAAACTGGCAACATCTAGGTTGAAAATAAAGATGAAAAGAACACTGGTACAATGATTCCTGATATTTCAGTAACAACATATAATACTCTTGCTTCAAAAGGAAAACATTCTTAGAACAGATAGATGCACTAGTCTATATAAACCTATGCTTGTTAGGCTCAAAGAAAACACATTCAAATACATGGATTTACAAGGAAATTATGGATAGGACTGGAAACAATTCTAATACAAGAAAAGTGAGCCTAACAGTGTCCTGTTTAACTTAACTCTTGAACCTTGGGGACCCTAGTTTCTCCGGTGGTGACTTTCAAACCCTGCCTTTCTATGATTCTATGATCCCACAGTCTCTCATGAGTGCAAGAAGGAAACAAGTAAGTTAGACTTTGCCAGGCAGCTGCAAACTGAGGATAGGTTAAGGCTAAGAGCCCCAAGGGAAAAACTGAGGAACAACATCTGTTCAAGAGGATAGGTGGATACACAGCCACTGGCACACACTGAGATGAAATAGCAAAGCTGCCAGCCCTCTCCCAGAGTCGGAAACTCAAGAAAAGTCTCACTCCTCAATCAAATGAAGAGATAATGTATACTGACCAATAGTGAACAACAACAAAAAGATAAAAGCACTCATCCTATCTCAACTTTAATATAGATAGTAGAATCCTACAGTGCTCTAAAAAAAGTAAATTGTTTGGAAGAAAGGAGAGTAGAGGTCTGCACAAACATGCAGCTTGGAATGCTTCCTTAGGCTTTCATTACCTTCACAGGAGGAGTATTAAAGGACTTCTCTTGGATGCATTTAATATACCTGCATCTACTTAACCATAGTCCTTGCTGTGTCATCTTTTTCACATGCAATGTATGGGACAGTAATCCTGAAATCCTCAATTTAGTATCATCACAGAGCCACCTGTTGACACTTGTTTGTGCTACAGATGCCTTACATGCTCAGTGCTGGCTGCAGTCTTCTTTTAATCACATGGTAACGCTAATGGAAAGCCCAGCCTTCAAAAATGAAGTAAAATCCCTATATTTGTCACTTATCACAGAAATCTTGAGGAGTAGCTTCAAGTTTTCTCTATTATAGCTGTTTTCCTAGTTTCTCCTCTCTATTTTAAAAAGGAGAAACTCTTTATAGTAAAGCCTTATGAACCAGACAAGAGAACCAGACAGAAAAATGTTTCCGTTGAGTATTCAACCAAGTTTCGTTAACCACCAGAGGTTATGAAAAGTGCTTGCATGCTTATTTTATTAGCTGGTAAGACGTTTTTGGGACCTCTACCTTTATAGGTGACAGTCAGGCACATCAGCCTCAAAGAAGAGTTATGGCCTCAGATTCCAGATTTCCACACTTTACCTGTTACAGTGCTAAGGAACATCTGTCAGTGCAGTGCAGATGTCCATGCTCTTTGAATCACAAGGAAGACTTAAAGAAGCTTGAAAAGAACACACAAGAATGTACTGTATTCACTGTTAATCTGGGTAGTTAGTAATGCAACATCGACATTGACATTACTAGGTTTCAGAACTGCCTGGTAAAATTAGTAAGATTACACATTACAGCACTATCTGTAGTTGCAATGTTAACTTTGGGCTCCCATGAAAACCAAACACTACCCTATATTTGTCCTGACTTTTCTCTTCTGCATTTTCCATGTCCCAGCCTGTTTCCTGATGAACTTCCGAATTTTCAATTTGATGTGTTAGCGTCTACAGAAACAACTTGAAGTGAGGAAAACAGATATGTTGTATTATTTGCAAATTTCTTTGAACACCCATTGTCATTTTTCCAGTGAGAAAAAGATCACACAGGTAGCTCTCTTCAGAGTTTCTGTCAAGCTTTCTTGAGAATGCAGGTGATTTCCAATCAGAAATACAACTTCTCCTTGGAAACACAAAGATGAAATATTCCTCATTTGACCCCTTACCTCCAATTACTGTTGTCACTTTATCAGACCCTGTACTGGACAGCACAGACACACAAGAAAGAAAATTCTGATGTAGAGTTGACAACATAATGTACCAATACAGATTTGAAAGAAAATCAGAATCAATTAATTTCATTTGTTCTTAACAACAGAACAAGAGGCAACACTTCAAGCTGCAGTAGGGTACATTAACATCCCTACTAGAAGAAAAATTACTGTCGCCAGATCATTAAACAAATTGATTATCATTTGAAACATGACACCTATCAGAAAGAGTCAGAAATAATAAATGTGTCTTGCCAAAATGGTAATGGGTTGCCCATACATTCCAGAAGAAACCCATTCCAAAACTTAAATGGTTTGACTGGGTTACAAAAACTACTTAATATTACTATCTGCATTATTTTCTTTAGTCAGTAATAATGAACATAAGAAGTGCTCCAGCAAAAAAGCTTCCCAAAATGTTACTTGACTGGCAGTCTATTTAATAAAGTTTTTCGTTATAAACCTTTACTTCTCCTTTGGAAATTCTAACTACAGAGAATATAATGCAGTTTGGGGCAGAAAATAGCATCCCTTCAGTGGTACCTTTTGCAGATATTTTCTATACATGTAAACAAAATAATTAGTATTTTCTTGTCATTTATGCTGCTCTGTACATTATCAGAGCAAAATCACCAGCTGCTCCAGGAGTAAACGCAGCCTTGGACAACCAGTGACACAGTGGCAGGCAGCCAGCTGACACAACCAGCTCCTGCACGGCAGGCATTTGACGCTGGGGAGCAACAGAAGGAAGGTTGCCCCCAAGGAGCAGGACCACCGAGCATCAGGCAAAGGTGCAAGTCAAAGCCAAGCTATGAAACTCAAGTCAGGAGAAAAGTTGGCACCAGTCAGTGTCAGCATGGCATAGGTGGTGATGGAGGGTGCCAGGCTGGTCTCAGATGAGTCTCTTGGACCTTGGGCAGTGACATCAGCAGCCCAGTGGTGCCCTCAGGGTTCAAGTGCCCGACTTCTACCACCAAAATGTGTTGCTTCTTGTTTCTGGTTTTGAAGGCACAAAGGCTTTCTAAAATGTCATCCTGTAATTTTGGTTTTACATGGTTATTTTTCTGAGCCTTAAAGTATGTTCTATTTAGAACAGCCCACAAATTGTGAAAATTAAACTGTTTCAGTACAACTGGGCTAACCTCTATCAGCATGTCCCACTCATGGTATGTTTAAACTGCTGTGCAAGGAGAAGGATTCCTGTACACTGTAGTGATTGAATAAATGACACAGAAGCCTTGAAGAAGAAAAGTTAGAATTGTGAAAATACTTAATGGCATGCATTAAGAGGAAAAAGAAAAGAGGAAAATAAAAGGCAGTAACTAGTACTACAGCAGTGACAAGCACCACTCTACCTTCTCTGCAAGCACTGCCTTTAAGCAAGTTTCTACAGTTTAGGAGAGTCAATATGAATCCCTAATATTTAACCCTAAAACTCATAAATTTTATTACAAAGATACACATTAAAGGACTTTCATAGACAAAATATCAACGTGTATCAAAGCTTTAATATTAGTCCTTCCCTAAACAGAAAAGTGATTGGCACATCGGCAAAGAAGTGACTGTGGTCCAGCAGATCACTTCAGTTTCAAGAACAGCTCACAATAACATTTTGAAAAGACCACGAAAGAGAAATAGGACAAAAAATTAGAAGATACAAATCTTCTGCACGGAAAACTGATAGCTGTAAAGTAGCAGCCAAAGTTACAAGGACTGACAATTTAGCAAGGTTCTTTTTTCTTCTTAGATATTGAAGTTAATTAAAATTGGTGAAGTCATGAGTCATTTGTGACCTATCCTAAATGTAATATAATCTCATGTGAAAAGCATGAAATTGCTCTGCCTATATGTATTACTTCAATTCTTGATAACTATTATAGCCATTCAATAATCCAATTACTATAAATTACATTGCAGAAGTAGGTCCACGCAACAGCCAGAACAGAAAAGATTTGTGACACTGTCTGCACAATATTAATGGATTAAATGAAACTCATTAGGTAAAACAAACAGAAAAATCCAAAACTTGACTTTACTTCCCACAATACATATAACTGAAAGTGTTTGACTTGCTGCAGACTAGGATACTATGAACACACACAGTTACCATTTGCATATATAGTTATCACTGGTAAGAGTCCAAATGTGTATTGAGTCTAAAATGTAATGCTAAAATTGGTTTTTAATGCAGTTTGGAAAGTGCTAAGTTTGACATCAGTAAATAGACACTCTTGGACGCGGGGCAAAGAAATTTCCTAGAATGCAGGCACATAATACTCATTCGTGTAAAGCTCCATCTTCTGGTACCTGACACCGAAGGACTTCAACTAACACCAAGAGTAAGAAGTCACTGAGAGTTAAGCGTTGCAGGGTGATCTCCAAAAAGGGAAATTCCCTAGAGAAATGGACACATAGACAAACACTGGTGGCCACTGACTATCTCCACTGTTTTAAAATCACTTTTAAGTTCAAAGCTTTTGAACACTAATATATGTTTATGAACACAAGCAGTAGTTTATTTTAGCAAGAGTCTAGTCCAAATGTGTGAGAAAAATCTGGCATTTCAGTGTCAGATCACATGTTATGAGAGGAAGAGATTATATAATCTAAAAAGTAAAAAAGTGCAAAATATTTGACTGAAAACGTGAATGAAGACAAATAAAATCAACAATTGTTTCATTTTCCAAATGCTTCAATCAAATTTAAAACTCAAATTGTATTTTAAAAAACCAAACTAGCTAGTAAATCTGCTAACTTGGAACCCACCTCATAAACAGAGAGCTCAGAAAAATCAGTAGCTGTTTTGCCAAGTTACAGGAATGCCAAATAGTAAGAAACAACTTTTGAATATATTCTCAGTTTTACACTGAGGTTACAAGAAAGCAACATTCAAATAAAGAGGTCACTGAACCTAACGTAAGCCTACTGTCATTGCTGTCCTCAGCCATTTGCTATCTGTGATTTGGCAGCTCACATCTACAACCAGACTCTACAATTATCGTCCCCACCCACATCTACACAGCATTATCTTTCTTCTTAATATAGAAAGAGATACTAAAATTATCCTAAAAAAGGAGAATTTCCTTCTCAACTAGGATTTACAGAAGAGAAGCACTTTGCAGAACATTTAAAACAGTCCTGTAAAACATGAAGAAGAGGAGTGGGTTGGTTTTTATTTTGCTTATAGATTAATGGAATGTGATCATAATACAAATAAAACTTGCCACTATATATTTCACTATATGGAACTAATGAGATTTGTAAAATCTACATCCAATACCTCCAAGAAACACTAGGCATTCATTATCATCATTTGCAACAGTAAAGAATGTTTTCTCTTTTCCTTTTTGAGATGACGAGTAACTGCAGGCAAAAATCTGAATTGCACAACACTTCTTTTAAAAGTAACTTTTTGGAATTTGGTGGGTGTTGTTTACCTCTAGGATCTGGACTAAACAGCCCAGAAAATAAACTGTTCCCATACATTTCTTTAATGTACTTACATTCAGCCTTCACATGCATTACAAATGAAATCTATGCTTCCTGGAACATGCAAGCACGTTCTCTGAAATTCTTCATAAATGCAGAGCACAATCTGGCTCTGTAAATCTCCTGAACTACTGAGGGGTAAGGCAGGCAGGAAAGAAACAAAATATGCATATGCACACTCATGCACAACGCAAAATAAGACTCAGGCCTAACTCTTGACAACTTAGTTACAAAAATTCATTTATATTCTGTGCACCTTCACTGAAGTTAACACATCCCACAGAAATTGCATTTATACTAACGAGATCCATTGGATCTACAGTTACTGCCACAAAAGTGCAACAACCCGTGTGGTGTAATTGGTATTACAAGGATGAAAATGAAAAAAAAAACAAAACAACAAAACCCTTTAGTTGTTAATGTAAGTTGTGAAATAACTGCAGATGTTATTTACTTGGATCTCCACACATAATTTTATATATAAAGGAGATCTGCTTAGTCTTTTAGTGCTTGAGATAAATAAAATATTTCAGTTACATTTAGAAAATTAAGACAACCACAGCTGCAGAAGAAAAAAAAAGTTTTGCTGAAAATCATCAATATGCCTCACTTCTCGCTCTTTTCTAGTATTCGCCCTCCACAATTTGCTCAGTCCACGTCTTTCTTTTCACATCTCTGCATGTTTTAGTTAGTCTTTCATCTTTTTAACTTTATGCAGTTTTCTCCATGGATACAAGCCAGGTTTGTTATTTTTCTGTCCTGGTTGAGTTTCCAAATTCTCTTAAGCTAGATTTGAGTACCTCAGTCATAATGAAAATCCTGAACAGCACAACATGTTCATTATCACCTTCTTGGCTACTGCTTTATAAGGTCTGGTATCAAGTAATTAAAAATTGTAACTGCAAAGGTGTGTTTGCATTTGAATATCTCCAGAGATGGCGACTCAACCACTTCCAACGCTTGACAACTACTTCAATGAAGATTTTTTTTCCTAATATCGAATTTATGCTTTCCCTGATACAACTTGAGGGCATTTCCTCTCATCCTAACTTGAGGCCTGTTCATCTCAAGGCACTTCAGTTTTGTCTTCACTTTCACCATTCAGCAATTGTCCCACGTTTCCCTTCTTCAGTATTCTACTACCAATATGGTGACCAAAGCTCTTCTTGTTGCCCTTGTAAGTCTGAATTCCAGATGAGCTTTGACTGTCCTGACACCATTTCCACACAAACACGTAATATTTCCACATTCCTCCTTTGTAGTCCACATTTGCTACATTTTTGTACTGAAGCTTAATCATAAGTTCTGTAACAAAGCTTTTTTTTTTTTTCTGACAAGTCTACTTGATATCCTGAATATTGTAACAGACTTTCTTGCACATGGGGTAGGTTTCCGGTCTGTCACTCCACTCTGGCTGCAGAGATGGCTGGACCTAATTAGCTACAGATTTGACCATTAACAAACTAATCTCATGCAGGAAAAGAAGTCAGAATATAATTATCTTTGCATCACTTGGATCTAGAAGTTTCCTTGATAAAGAAGATAAATGCCATGGACAAACCTTTGTTTAATGTAGTCTGCAAAATGCCTGTAATGAAGGATTCCTTTGCTCTCCTTCATAAAATAACTCTAATAGTGAAAAATTCTGGAGAGAAAGAATATTTCATAATCCTCAAAATTGTACTCTTCTACAGATTTTCTCTTTTAGAGGAGAAGACAGGGTAAACCATTCCACTTTGGCAAGGTGGCCTTCGTCTACTTGTGTTTCATCATTTTCTTCTTTTTGGAAATAGAATTACAACTGGAATACAGGAAAACCATGCATAGTGAGAGATTGCTCAGATAATGTTGTACATCTTTGTGGATGCAGATTCCACCAAATCTAAACTTGAACCCTAGCTATGGGAAACATGATCTCATATACCACTTAGATATTTCAAGTATCTTAACAGGTAAACTCTCCAGTTCCAACTGAAACTTAGTTCCAGACTGGTAGAACAGAAAAACATAAAATACACACACATGCACACGTGGGTGTAGTATGATATACAGCTTACCATTCCTGAAAGGTTTCTGATTCCTGATTTACAAATTCCAGAGTTTACTTTGCTGCAGAAAAATTTAGCAGCAATTTAAGCAGCCTAATTCTCCCACGCAATTCATGAAAAAGTGAACCACAACTAATGTTTCTCACATATACCAAGAAAATGAATGGTGACAGATCCGTAGACTTGGTTGGGGAGTGTGTGTGGCTCTGAATATTCCATCTAGTATGCTCTATAAAGAGATGAACCAAGTAGCTCCAACTCAAACATTTAAACTTGTTATCACTGCTATAAAAAGAATTGATGTTTACACAAGTATTTAAACCTTTGTCACGAACAATTTAGTTACAAACCTGTTAATAATACCCAGAATATGGTAATTATTCATAGAATAGTGTTCACTTTGCAATCATATAAAGAGATTCTGCTATGAAAAAAAAATGCTGTAAATCTGGATGCTAAAAAGATAACTTAATAGCCTGAAGCACACAAAACCACTTTAACAGAAACAGCTAAAAAAAAAAAAATCTGAACTTGTTTTTTTTAATAAAAGAAATGTAAGGATTAGGGAAAACCACAAACCAAACACGAGTAAATCATCTGTTTCATGCGCCAGGATTTGTAATTATGAGTACTTCATGAGATATGTCTAGAGTAATCCTGCTCGATTCAGTGGTATTGACTGAGCCACAGTTGGGATTCCCATGAACAGATTTTATAGACAGATACAGGCCAGAGTCAGGGGACTGATGCTGCTTATATTACAGAAGATATATTGACAGTCTTCAGATATGCTGCAAAGAGGAAATATCCTACTGCAAAGACCAAAGTAACTGCAGGAAAAAAAAAAAAAAAGAGGGGGGGGTGGGCATAAAGCCAAAGGAGTGAAGAAATGCAGGTTAAATAATTCAATCTGATCCTGAAAAACTCAGGCCTCCAGGTGCCAGGAAGCAACGAGTGCAGGCTGCTCCATCAGCAAAGCTAAACAGGTTGCTCGGGGCAGTAGTGAAGCAGGCAGGGGCACTGTCCTTACCCACCAGGAGCCCAAGGTCACACCTTACACGAGCATGAAAAGTAGAGCAAAATGCCAAAGTACAATAACAAATCTGACAAAACAGAGAGCAATGTTTATGAACAGAGGTAAGAAATGTATGTTCTCCTTATTAGAAAAGTTCTCTCTCCTGCCATTCAGTTGATCTATAAACGAGAAAACTTCATGTCATATACTTACTTCTCTCCACCTCAAAGTGTTGTCAGACTAACAGTTCATTCCATAGGATCAGGCTACAGATATTCTGACATCAAACCCCAGAGATTCATACTGCGTGAATGATCAGCTCCTCTTATTTTAATGTGCTACTTACCAACGTAAGATACATCCTTGGTACACTCCAAACCACTTTGCAACACTGGTCACATGGCATTAAATACAGATGATAATGAGATTCACCTGAAAACCATGTCCCTAATCCAAAGTAAAATACTAATACATGTGTCTTAGAATGAAATAAAGACTCTTTGGGATGGAATATTGTCTATTATAATTTTATGCTTTGTTTTGCAAGTGACAGAGCACATAAATGTTTGTTTTGATAATAAAGTCCTTGACTTAGCTCACTGGTAGTATAGTCCTCTGAACAGAAGCGTGAGCACGTCAGAAAACATCAAGTTAGTATCCATGACAAAGCAGACAGCTACAGAGAAGAGGACAAGTCTAAGCAGTAGCATCTACACCAGCAAATAAAGCAGTTAAGGGCCTGGAGGTCAGCTGGCACAACTCTAATCAGTGAGTCCAACCACTTTCACCCTTCCTGAAGGCATGAACCACCATCTTGCTGCTGCCCACAGAAACATTCTCCAGTCATAGTCTGAATATTGACTGGAATATTGATAATTAGCCTAAGACAAAATTCTTCCACAGAAAATGCTAACAGTTCAACAGTATAATCTAATGCATTTTAGGGCTTGGAGCAATGCCCTGGCCTTCCCAGTGTAGTTGGTAGACACTAATTCCCACCTAGAGAAGGTAAAGGATACCAAAACCTACTTTCTGAAGGGTATGATCTGAATGGAATATTATTCTGCTTCAACAGCAGTTACTTGGACGCATCCAACAAAACTCCCAGAACTCAAGGTATGGCAGTACCTCTAAATCATAGGTTAAGCTGTACTACCAGCAGAGAGATTGGAAGACTATTAAGTCTAAGACAACTTGTTATGTTCTGGATAACTGAAACAGTAATAAGGTGATCAGTGCTGAGAACATGAAATTAGTATCACGAGATATTTGACCTGTAAACATCAAGCGAACCAATAAGAGACTATTTAGACTGCAATTTACATTTAGTGCATCTAAATTTTTATTCTATGTAGTAACATTCAAGACAACTATTTTTCATTACAGTTAAGAAAATACTTTTTAATATTTCTTGCAGATTATGTATAGAGAAGATAGACTACTGCTTGGACTATTCTTTTAAGCCACATCCAATTAAACATAAGAGAGATAATCAGGTCTCGGTGAGCAGAAGCCCTCCTAATGAAACATTAACACCACAAATAAAAGTAGAAATTATAGTCAAACAGGTCAGTTACAAAGAAATGCTATTCTTAGCCTTAAATAATGTTCCCTCCTCTTTCATTTTGGACAATGTTTTGATCACTTAATTTAAATGGAAGAGATCCCTTTTCCCTAGGACAAGAGTTTTCAATTTACATTGATAATAAGCTCTTAGCTGGCCTCTGTTTGCCAAAGTTTCCCAGAAATACTTGAAAAATAATGATGCTCTACAAAACAATATACTTTTTACCACTTATAAATTTCATCCAAAAGAAATTTATATAACTGCATTATGTTCATCTCACACATCAGTGCTATAAACCATGGCAACAGGCTGGTGGGTTTGTTTTAATTTATTTACCTAACTCCTAGATATGCTGGGCTAAGTCATAACTTTTTTAAGGCAGCATAATCTGGAGCTAATTTACAAAACATGAAAACATTTCTATAGTTCTCCAAGAGCAGACAGCCCTAACACTAATTGCTTAAAAAATACACATGAAACACTCTTTGCACCTTTTTTGTGGCACTTGGCAATGAATCACATATTGGACTAACAGAGGGAAAATTTTATAAATGTTTAAAGATGAAATCTTCATTTTATGCTATAAACCGATGAGGACGTTTTTGTGGAATTGAATTAGATTGACTCTGGTCAGATCAAAATGACACTAGAATTACAAGAATTACAGAGTCAACTCAAGCAAGTTTACTACATTTAATTATATTTAGCTATGAAAACTACGGCCAACAGATATTAAGTTAACCTTGCTGACTTTCATGAAAGTCTGTCAAATTGCTGAAAATTGAAAAGAAGAAACAGAGATAGCAGAGACTAAAGTATGAACTTTCCCTACTAGACGCATATAGAAGTAACCGGGAAGAAACAAAACAGTGCTCTCTGAGGTCTAACTAACAGCTGTCTACTCACTCCTTTCATATCTATTCCCTTTAATAACTACCCTATAATGTTTCTGTTCTTAAAAAAAATAAATCTATTTCTCTTCATTTTTGTTTACTTCTTGTCAACTGATGTGATAAACTGTGAAACAGAGCATCTAGAAAGAGCACATGCTCAGCTAATGAGAAAGCCTGCAAACTGGTTTGTTTATTTTTTCTTATGTAAAAGCAAATATTATAAAGAAGGAACATAAACAATTGAAGCACAAAAGTCGAGCAGCATATAAGCACTATTAGTCACAAAATAAACTAAAAAATGAAGAGGTGACAAAAAACAAACTGAGTCAGATTGTGGATGGTTTGGGTTTTTTTCCTGACTGGAAGTCAGTAAAAGACTACCATTCTTCCTGTTTCCTGACATGTGAAAGAAATATTCTTGCAGGTATTAGTCACAGATGGTTCCAACTTCTACAAGATTGCCCTTGGCAAGAATTACAAATCTAATTTTTGTTTTCTTACTCTAAAGGTTCAATTAGAGATAGTAAAAGTCAGGAGGATGAAGCATTCTTCCAAGCTACGATTTATATTGTCTGACTGTCATAAACAACAGAAAGCTCTTTAAGGTTGTGTATGCAAATCAGATCTAAACAATATCAGTTCATTAATTCTCACCAGTGGGTTGCTGTGATAGGATTTTGACAATTCAGACTTGCTTCCTGGACCACCTACCGCTAGGAGTACCCACACATTCCTAAGCCAGATACGCCTAAAGCAGAGGTTCCTGTGTGAATCAGCACACTTTCTCAAAAGATCGTGTTGCTTTTAAGAGTCTTCAGAGACCAACATATCCTGCTACATCTCCAATCTTGATTGCTTAAACTGAGTTGTGATGGCATCGTGCTTTTGTTTATGTCCCATTTAACAACAAAAACAACAACAAAAAAAACCCACTGTTGTTAAAACTTCTGAAAATCTAATTTCAATGAATATTTTTTCTGTAAACAGAAGGTACACTGGATAGATTTAAGACTCATCTTCTGATACTTTATAAGTAAAAGGGGTGATACGTATCAAATGTTGCTTGACTGGGAGCAAAGATGTGTAACTGTAAATAGTGAATGAATTGTCTCACATCCTCTTTCGACCATCATTGGAGAGGATACTACGTAACAAATGGGAAATTCAACCTTGAACTTGTGCTAGTTGGTAATTTGGCTACAGTAGATTTGAGTAATTTTCTGATGTAAAATGAGTTTGTCTTGAGTATACCATGGAAACTGGAGGTTTGTGTGGAGTTAGATACAGCAGGTTGAAGTGTATCATTACCTATAGGTTATCTGAAGGCTGAGGAGGTCTTCATTTACTGTTTGATAACCTTGGAGGAGATACAATTATACAATTTATAGACAATAAGAATAAAAATATCTTGCCTTAAGAACTGTAAATAGTATTAACTATAACCTTTCCTGTGATTATAGTTTGGAAGTAGTATCATATAACTAGACCATGAAAAATAAAAGTTCTTGTCAGAAAATAGCGTATTTTATGCCTTCCTCTATTTTTCATATTTTCAAGTACAGACACATACAGGTAGTCATACTTACGAATGTTACAGTACTTATTAATGATACAGTACGATTCCTTCCATGATCGCAAAACAATGAATTATAGATTTGCAGATTTTAGTAAAGTTACTCCTCAAAGCACACTAAAAAGTCTAATCCATTTATGTAATGTAATTTTTCTCTTATTATTTAAAAAAGACTATTCTGCTTAGCACATCCAGCATATGTACCATATGACACACCAGATGCCTTAGTAATTAATTCATCCTTTCATTGAAAAGTATAATAAATAGCTGCATAAAGCAGTGTGTTGATGCAACTGACAACCACACTGACAATTCAAAACTAGAAAATGAAAAGATCTATAAAAAGCAATAGCTACATCACAAAACAAAGACTGTCAGACTGAACTGGCAACATATGCTTACTTATGCTTCAACTGTATTCTGGAAATGAGCACAGAGCACAGACTGCTGTACATCCTTACACTGCTCTTCCGTCAGGGCTCCTGAAGGGCAGCACAAGAATGTCTAATGCTGGATTTGCAAAAATGCTGCATAAGACAGCAGGATATGTCAAAAGAAAAAAAAAAAAAGAGAGGGAGAAAAAGAGTCATCATATAAAATTAGATTGTAAAGCCTGTTTGAGAAGAATAGGATATTTTATCAGTATAGAAGAAAATTGTATTTTATTAACAGAACAACACCTATGAGTAATTCCCTAAGACTTTCTAAAAAGATGACTTAATACTGTTACACAGGATTTGTATGGAAAGCTGTGCCTATGAATTTCTTTGCAGTATCTACATCTTAGCTGCAGTCAGTGAAACAAATGAAAAATCTATCCCTGTCTGTTGAATGAACAGGTTTTCTGGAGAGGAAGATGCTTGTCATGCTTGTGACAAATAGTTTTCAGATATGCATGTATTCTCATGACATCTAATATGAGATGAATTCTGATACTTTCCTCCAATAAACCTAATAGTTCAACCACCTAAAGGAAAATAATTCTGTAGAGGAAACAAAATATTCATTACTATCTCTCACATCATTTATTACTGTTTTGAATGTGTATGCTGCTTGTTCCATATTTTTCATGTTACATATTAACTATTATATAAGCTGCATAATATTATATATCCATATTCATAGCAATGCTAAACATACTACTCCTTAGTTACACAAGCAGTAGAAGCAAGTATGTGTATGCTCTTAAGTTAAATGAATGAATATCCTCCAAAGAAATCTGCATCCATTTTTGAATAGGACAGGAGAGTGCACAATTTACTGAAGCAAAAAAATCAAACCCAGAAATAAAAACTAAAACCCATACCTCGATACACAGAAGAAAACTTTAAAACAGAAAAACATTCTCCCCATTATGTCTTCTGAGTACACAGCGAAACTTCCCTAAACATAAAGTTCTGAAAGAAAATTTACTCATTCCAAATTTACAAAGAAAATCAACTCAAAATCTTAACTAAAACCTTTTCCCTTCAGCTTCTCCACTGTTAAAGTAGGAACCATAACGCTCACCCAATTCACAGTGTACTGTAAAACTCAGTATATTTTTATTTACAGTTTATTCAGTGTACGGGAAGAGTTAGCAACTATCAGTACGATGAACCACGCTAACAGCTGAACTGTTAAAGCTCTGTCCACCATCATACACAATGCAGCCAACACAGTTTAACCACTCGCTATGTGCAAATAGTCTCCCAGAAACAACCAAGCTGAGCTACCCTGGGCCCCATTTGAACTCGCTCCACTTGTTGTTAGGCCTACTGAAAAACTGGGCATAAAAGAGAGTTCCCATCAAATGGTACAATGACCAAACTTTCATTTTGTGGCAAGGAAAAATCATTAAGAGCTGATAAGAAAGACTTCACAGTAAAAGGCTTTGATTTCATCTCTGCCTGGGTAAGATTGCTTCTGCAGTCCCCAACAAATCCATTAAGTCCCCTCTGTTAAACATCTCCACAAGTAAGTGCAGAAGGCAGTTCCACTTCAGACCAGGAAAGTGCTATGAAACTCATCTGCTCAGACTCAAGGAAGTATGTTTATAGCACAGATTATGACTATTAACGGTCATAATCTTCACATAGCTGATCACATTGCATAGAATTTGCCTGTGCAAGGGAAAAGTTTCTCCTCAGTTTTTACTCATCTGGTGAATTTGGTAGTCTCATAAACTGTGCAATGGGATAAATCCCAAAACAACAGGCATAAACAATCCTGCAAGTTTGGCATGGTGGAGGGAAGCATTATAAGGCCAGTGGTTTTTAAGTACCGTGCAATGTGAGCACATACAGTGACTCTTTAAATACAGTACAAAACAACAGAGGTTTTGCATTGATTTTCCTGCCCAGAACTTCTCTAAATACTACAAAATGTATTTTGTCCCTACTACATTCTGTACTTCACAAGGAGATGATAAATGAGATAATATTGATTAGATTGTGCTAAAGGGTTCCAGCTCTTCAAGGTTATATCCTTTAGAGAGTTTGTAAATCTCATTACAGAAATCTGCCCGCTGATAAACATAAATAAAGAGTGGCAGAAGGATTTCAGCATGACAGCTCTCGCTGGAGTCACACTGTTCTTCAGACAGAAAGTTCAGACAAGCAGGTACACAGGAGTTCAGAATGGCAGAATCAGCTTGTCTTTCTCAAAGAAAACAGACTCCAAAAACATTAGATCAATACAATTATTATGTCGATATTAGTACATATTATATGAGCATTACTGACAAAGTGTGTCTGCAGTAAAGCACAGTCTTGAGCCTCCATTGGCTTTAACTGTCAGCTTTGTCAGAAATATGAAAGATGAGCCAATCCACTAAATTGCTTCAAATACTTTAACATCAAGTTTTTATAGTAAATTAATCTTAACTTCAGAGGAATGTCAGCATCAGCTTTACTCAGCTTTTGTTAGGAGGAGGGAAAATACATGAAATAGCACACACACACACACACACAAAAGGCAAGTACAATACTCTGCTAAATTCTCCTCGAGTTATGCATTCAATCTTAACTAATGGAGGAAAAGAGGCACTTTCACTAACTGGTTTTAAAAGCTTTCATTGCTTAGGATTTCTCTCTTAGACTTGGACAGGGGGCAGAGGTGGGAGCAAAGACAGTGATACTGAAAAGGACCAGCGATCCTTCTGTCCTGGTATACAGAAGGCTGTACAGAGCCTCCAATGCAGACTGCTAACAAGGAAAGCTAACACCAACAGCACAGATGTGATCCATGTAATCATTTCCCTTGTCATTCATTAGACTGCATGAAGTTTTGGGCCCCGCAAAACAAGAAACACATTAACAAACTGGAGCAAGTCCAATTTACGTCCACTAGAATGATCAGGAGTACTGCTGTGAGGAGAGGCTGAGTAAGCTGAGCTTGACTCAACCTAAAGCAGTGGCTTTGGGGAGAAGCTGACAGCAGGCCTCCCTTCCTCCTAAAAACATCCCAGCAGAGAGCAAGTTGTCTAGAGAGGTTGTGTGGTCTCCACCCTTGGAGAATTTAAAAAGGCAATGGGAAAAGACCTGAGCAACTCAGTCTTAATTCAGTGCTGTCACTGCTTTCAGGAGTAGGTTAGGCTCACAGACCTCCCAAGGTCGCTTTCAACCTGAATGAGTCTGATTTACGTTTGCTGTCTCTATTATTGTGATGCCACTGACAAGCAATATTAGGTGTCAGTGTTGCAGGAACATGGTCATGCCCTGCTCCTTCTGCTGAGCTCTGCTACCCATTTCTATTCTCGGCAGCCTGTACTCCCAAGTGAAAGTGCTTCTATTTATATTCACCTCATAGAATGTTTAAAACATCAGAAAAAAAAAATTGCTTACTATATGAAACATAGATCTGAGGTGTAAAAAGAATACAATGCTGTTCTTTTTCTGAGATCGGACATTGTTTTTCAAAGCAGCAGATGAGCACAAAAGTCATAAGCTTGAATATGGTTTTTAGATATTTTTATTTGATAACTGTTTTCACAGAGATATGTACAGGTAGAAGCAGGATTACGGTTTTGGTTGCAATGGTAGGGAAGCCAAGGGAAGAAACTTAAAAGGTCTGCATACTCTGATATTTATCAAGTACAGGATCCCCAAATCAGAAGATAAATTCCGTTCACTTTGTGACAAAAGTTTCTGAAATCAGCTTTTGCCCAGCAAGGAATTTTAATAGCAAATGAGAGTGTGCGAGGAAAAGCTTCAATTAATAAGTATATCCTATTGATTTGTATTGTGGCATAGACAGATCTTGGAAATAATCTTGAAATCCATGCAATCTTAGTGCTAATAGAACTTTCAAGAAAATCATAGGAAAGTTGAAGCTTCTTGCAGTCACATACAGTATGACCAAATGCAGCCTGACCATAACAAAATACCAGTATGCAATATTAATGGTGATCATCTGTTTCGGGAAAAGGGCAAGACCAAAATTTGACCCTGAAAGACAGACAGAAAAGACAAGACACCGATGTTTGTGGTAACGTGACACCTAGTGTTCACTTTCAGGAAGCTTCTGTATTGGTGGGTGCCAAATTAAAAAAAAATAATAATAATACATAGTGAAAAAAGAGGAGGAAGGGAAGAGAAAATTTGCATGTGCTGCATTCCCTTCTCTTATTCAGTACACAGTCTGGACAACTCCAGAAAAAGAGTGCTATTCCAAGAAAGTTCCACATCATCTTTTTCATTTAGGTTTCTGATGAATAAGAAAATGTCTACTGATAATTTCCATACACAGCCACAAAAAACTATTAGAAAACTGAGTCTACTACATATAACATGCACAACAGAAGCTTAATAGTGATCATTTAAAAAACCAAACAAACAAAAGAAAACCCCACAACTAATGACAGGGTTTGGTTATATGTAGCAATGAGCTATACACTTTTACTTCATTTAAAATCCTGGTATGTCAACAGTATGAGTGACTGTACAGCTGTCATTCTCTTACATGCTTCTATCAACACAATGAAAAGCACACTATCTAATGCATACCATATCAATGAGGCAATAAATTCCACTTAAAATCATGGCACGGGCACTCTGACATAGCTAGTGACAATTCCTATGAGACTGAGTATTTCTGCAGGGCAAAGTGGGGAAGAATTATACAGGAAATCAGAACAAAAACTTCACTACAGAGAGAGGAAGCATATGCTGCGTTCTGAAATCAGCTCAACAAGAACACGTGTTCTTGTATTAAATGAAACAAGTATCAGAAATTACACTAAGAAAAGACTGTTAAAATATTAGAGACGGTCTGACTGAAACTTCAAGCTCTATAGAACAACATATAAATAACTGCACTTTAAGACGTCTATAGATATGTCGTGGGAAACTTTCTTAAAAGAACTGTTAAAAATTAACAAGTTAAAAATACAAGCACACAAAATACATCAGTATTGTATTTCAAATCTAACACGTAGCCTTTTATTTATAAGTACGTCGAATTACCTTCAAAGGTGTAGTATTTAATTGTCATCGTTCTGAAGAGAAAAAGACCACAAACCTATGTACCTTTAAGTATAAAGACTGCCTAAGTACCACAATCCCAAACAGGGAATCAGACTCGGTATGCAGTATTTAATAGTTAAATGATAACTAGTGTTATTATATCTTACTTCTGAGAAAACTGTGCCAAGATACAGTCAATATACCAATATAAAAACACATATTTTTCTTTCAGCAAGGTAAATAGATTCCAATACTGTTGAATAACTCAAAAAAATGCAAGTCAAGCACTTCTCACGCTATTAATTATAAAACAAGTTCTCATTTTAAGATGATTTGAGCATAATTCTCAGCAGAGTATGAGTACATGGCATCTCCGGGGAGCCAGGCAGCTATGAACTCACCTAAATAAATGCCTACTGTAAGATGTCCCTGTTGAACTTAAAGTCTGTATGGCTTTTTTTTTTTTTTTTTTTTTTGAGATTATATATACATGCAAGCTTTCAATCACACATCTCTATTTAAAATACTCTGGAAAGTGAGGTTAAGCTTTTATCAGAAACTAACATCTTACCAAAGCTTTAGAGTCATGGCACTATTTCACATTTAGAGTCTAGTTAAATTATATAGCCGTAAGCCTTTACTTTCTACTACACTTGTCCAAAAGGTCTGTTCACCATTCTTTCACCATCTAGTTTGGCCCTTGGCAGAAGCCTCACCAGTATCAGCAGGAACAGCATGTTCTATTGGTCTTAAATATATGTGTTTAACACAAGAATGCCAGACATAAATTTTACCAAATGATAGTGATTATCCCTCACCTTTAATGCTGAAATATCCTGAACTGCCATACAACCTACTCAGCTGTTAACATTTTAAGTAATTGCTGCACAGATTATTTTTGTCGTTTGGGAACAGGTCTTACAAATTAAGAGCTGCAGAAAATGCAGAGGATGGTGGAGTAAGTTTAACTTGATTATTTCCTTTTGAATTACTGAAATTCTAAAATCTTAAAGGTTAAATGTTTTCCTCTTTCCACACACAGTCAAAAGCAAGATGCAAATATAGAGTGCATACAGTGTAAAAGCTGGCTAGCACAAGATTACAGTTTGTTTCCACAGATTTCTATGATTTCAGGTAGCCTCTACTAGTTGCTCCCACACTTGCATCTTCCAAATATTTACTCTCGGTACTAAAATTACAGAGGCTTAAAGTTGTTATTAATTGACCGTGAGGGGGAATATGTTTTTAAGTCATTCTTCATGTATCTGAGACGCCTCCTTAAACTCCACTCTGGATAAAATATGAAGAAGATACTATCGTCTTCCTTTAAAAATAGTAAGGTTGTGTTCAGAGAAACAGCTTGAAGGACAGGGCAAAAAAAATTTAAGAGCTAGTTATTTTAGCACCTGTAAACTAGTTTGTAATAAATGGAACGTCTAACATTTAGACAAGGACTGAGAAACTGTATGATTACACTTCAAGAAAATAACTTCACATGCCAGAGGTAGCAGCACGTTAAACCACGGCAGTTTGTAATGACTTTAAATGGTACTCGGGGCATACCCAGTACATTTTATATAAATCAGGGACAGCTGAGAACCGCCGTCAGAGGGCATAATTCATAAGCGATTTTCCAAAGATGTTGCCACGGAGTAGCAAGTTTTTTGCCAACTCCTTCACAGGCTTCTCTTCAAAGTGCGTGAAGCGCTAAATACGTCGAAGTAACGATTTTTTTGCGTTTTTTTTTTTTTTTTTTTTTGCCAGCACAGGCTGGCAGCCTGAGCGACAAACCGACCGATGCCACACGTGTCTTCGGGAAACTCGACCACCACGCTGGAACCTGTCACGGCAGGTCGAAAAATCGCTATCCCAGCAGGTATAATCCCCACAGCACGGGCACAAATCCCCCCCCGCCCGGCTCCTCTCCCCTGCAGCCGGCGTCGGGCTGCAGCACCTGCCGCCTCCTCCTATCGCCCCGGCTTCCGCTCCCCTCCCGCAGGCGCCTCCCTCCCGCCCCTCCGGGCAGCGCCTCCGGCGGGACCCTCCCCACCCGCAGCCCCGCCGCACGAGTCGGCACCGGGACGGGCTGAGAAGAGACCGAGTACTTGCCCAGGTGGGGACGAGAAGGCTGCCGGGGCGCTCGAGCGGTGCTGGAGGAGGCTGTTTCCCCGCCACGCTCATCTCCTCCCATGCAGCTGGCGTAGTCCTCTCAGACGGGCGGCTCGGCGGGACGCGGCGGGACGCGGCGCCCCGGGCACCGGCTCCCAGACGCCCGCCCCCACCGGCAGCGCCGGCTCCCCGGGGCAGCCTCACGCCGCACCGCTCTGCCCCGCGGCCCGGGCGGGGCGGGCGGCACCTGCCCCGGCAGGGCGGGCGAGGGGCGGGACTCGCCCAGGGGGGCTGCTCAGAGGCTGGGAGGCAGAAGGGGAGAGGAAAGAAGCGGAGCTGCGCTGGCTATTTAACTTGGCTCTTCTGCGGGGGGAAGGCGCCGCCGCTCTCGCTCCCCTCCCCTCCCCTCCGCGGCCGCATCCCGACAGCCGCGCTCTGGGTGCTGCTACCAGCGCTGCCGCGCTCCTCCCCGGCACGGCACGGCTCGGCACGGCACGGCTCGGCACGGCACGGCACGGCACGGCTCGGCTCGGCTCCGCTGGGCCCGCCCGCGCCGCCCCGCGGGGCTCCCGGCCGGCGCCGGGTCTGGGGGCCAGCCGCCCACAGCTTCCTCCCGGGGAAGCTATCGGTCAGGGGAGTTGCTGCCCAGGGAGAAGTGGGCGATGGGGCCAGGAGGCTGCGGGGGTGAGGGTGCTGCCGGGCCATTTGCGTGTGGCGTCGGTGCCACAAGCCACGGGAAACACGCGGCCCTCGCTCGATCTCTGAATCCGAACCGAGAGCGGTTTGGCATCCTTCGAGTACTCGTGGCACGTTTGGCATTGACTAACATAGGGCAGTCAGTCTTTTGGCAGGAAAACATTGCCAAACGTTGTTGATCTTTGTCTTCAGTCCAAGTTCCTAATCACGGTCTGGGCCGCCAGGTTTGGGGGAAGTTCTGGCGGATCTGTGCTGGTCACACTGAGGGTAATCCTAAGGAGAAGAGGTTCAGCTTGGTCCTTTAAATACTACTGTATTAGTACATACACTTTTCTCCTCTGAGGGGAAAGTGGAAAGTTCTTAACTTTCCCTGTCAGTTTATTTAGGAAGATGCCCTTCTGTTTTCTTATTGAAATGTAATTTGAAAAGACACCTTTTGAGGTCTCTGTCTTGCAATGCAAGGATAAGAAACTGTCACATGTAAATACATAACAAGATAAAAGGCTGACTGAAGCTGGCCAGGCTTCTTCTAAAGTTGGTCTACCTAATTTGACTTTTTGGTTGTTTGATTGGTTAGTTGGGGTTTTCTGTGAAAGCAGCACAAGAGTTAAGCAGGAAAGAAATATACATCATCTTCTACTTGAAAGGAACTCCGTACAGAACCTGCCACTGCTATATTTTATATTAATATGAACTCCTGTTTCTCCAGGTCTCCCTGTCCAGAAATACTGGAATTTTCTGTAAAGCTACATCTTGCCACAAGCAAACACTGCATCTACCAGAGCCCAGCAGAAGATGGAAAGAGATGGACAAGAGGGCAGTTTGTGGAGTTACAGGGTTTTGGTTGTTCTCTAGAGGTGCTCCTGGCCCTTCATCTGTTTTCTCAGTTGTTTTATTTGCTATGCCCAGAAGCCTGGAGTTTACCTTGCAGCAAGGAGTCAGCACCATTCTACTGAAGAGGTGGAGCTCACACTCAAGCCAATCTGACCCAGTCCATCCTATGCATAAAAAAGCCATTTACCTCATACCATGTCTGTAGAAAGGAGAGTGACAACAGAGTGGCAGGGTGAAATGTTAGAGGAGGTGAGTCTGGGCGGCAGTGTAACATGACCATACAAACTTACGGGTACTGGCACTGTGAGATATATGAGGCTTTCTGATTAAGGTTAAAAGACAGTCAAGGAGAGCAAATCCACACAGATGAGCTGCAAACAGTTTGGAAATGAATTGCCCCAGGCTCCAAGGGCTAGGAATTGCCAGGAACCATCAAATAATAGGAGCTGTCCTGATGGATATTTGCTAGTATGGATGATAGTTTTACTGTGATTACAACCTTGTTGTCACATCCAGCTCTTCTTCTCATGGCTATTCTTCATGTTCTCCTTTCGTAAGTACGATGGATAAAAGAGGATTACAAAGTAGAGATGGAAGTTAGTGTAAATACAAAATAAATGGCAACCTGGGGCTCTTTAGCCTGGAGAAGACTTGAGAGGAGACCTTATCAACACAAATAACTAAAGGGGGAGTGTCCAGAAGATGGGCGAAGTCTTTTTTTGTGTAGCTCCCAGTGACACAGGAAAAGCAACTTCCTTGAAGAGCACCATCTTTCCCGTGGGGGTGATGGAGCCCTGGCACAAGCTACCCAGAGAGGATGTGGAGTCTCCTTCTCTGGGTATTTTCCAAACCTGCCTGTTCGCGTACCTTTGCACTCTGATCAAGGTGAACCTGCTTTAACGGGAAGTTGGACTAGATGACTTCTAGAGGTCCCTTCCAACCCCTACCATTCTATGAATCTGTAGAGGTATAGTAATATCCTGAGAATGTACACGGGGAATTACTTAGAGAGATACAAAGAAAACTTTTCAGAATGTTTCTGTTTATCTACAAGCTGTGCTTTTTAAACTTAAAAGTCTTTGTCAATTAGATATAACAAGCCTTGAACACAGTATATAACTTCCTGAGATGATTATCTTAACACTGAGAATTACATAAATGGTTTATGGAGTTCTTGGAAACTGGATAACATCAGGCAGCTAAGGAACTAACTAATGCTTAGTTCTTCTTGGATTTGACAAGTAGTCTTCACTGAAGTATTTTGTCCTATGGTATTCCTGTACTGAAAGTAAGTGGGTAGATAGGATTTAGGGGAGGATTAGGAAAAATAAATTCTGTATTTTGTACATGACTTCAGGTAAGACAATTTGTGATTGTCTCATCTAATATATTTATTCATTTCAAGGAATAATCAGGGTTAACAGCTTAAGAAATCTATGAGCTTCTTGGGAGTTGATGTTTAACAACAAAAAAGTTGATATGCATTCTTTTCTAGGGAATACTAGTTAGAAGATTCTGACTTGGAAATCACACATAAGGCAAGGTAAATATGGTGCAAGCCCCAAGGAAACTGCTGCCTGTCATGATGAAGGTGCTGCCATTTAGGCACCAGTACCCCTCAATTTTAGGAGAAGGAGTAGAAGACACTAGTAAGTACACCACCAGTCAGCATTAAACCCCTATCTCAGTCTACTCTCCATTTAGCACTTTTATTGTATATTAAGCTCATGAGTAAGAAGCAAATTAAAGGGAGTAACGATTTGGCAGCCTGTGAAGGGATGGTAATGTGCCAGGAGCTGCTTAAAATAATGATAAATCACTAAAATTTCACAGGTATGTTATTTTGCTTCAAAAGACAAACACTTCCTTGCTCTCAAGAATTTGTTAATGTGCATCAAATACCCTGTAACTTGGCTGTGCTAGAAATTTCCTCACTTTGTTGTGCAGGGTAAGAAGCTGTAACTATATGTATGGTGGTAGCAAAATTGAAATAGGCAGTAACATAATCAGTAGCATCAAATGAAAGCAGAGGCTGCTGTAATTCAAACAAACAGAAACTTCCCTTGAACAACTGTTCACTGAGGAAAAGATACTTGAAATAAGCATCTCATGCTTTTACAGCAGACAGGTCAAGCAAAGGGTGAGAGAGGCTTTGCTCCTGAGCCTTTTTTCAGGTGCAGGCACACTTTACCAGGGCACCCCGCTGCCAAAGTCAAGGATCGACTAGGGCAAGCGGGTACTATTTTGCCTGTCATTATTGCAGAAATGAGTATTGACTGAATCAATCCGGAGTTCGGCATCCCGGACTATTCAGGAATTTGTCATTGCTTCTCTGAGCAGGTTATTATGAAAGATGATAAAAAAATGGGTATCTGAACAAACGGACATCTGAAAGATGTATTGCCAGTGGGTGTTTATAGAGGGATATTGGATTGATCTCTATTCTTACTTCAAAATCAGAGTATCTTAATAACACTGAAAACATCAATGTAGCCTTCCGGTGCTTACCACCAGCTGAGGAGATGAAGCAAGTAGCAAGTTGTAAGCAGGTAGCTAAATGGCACTATGGAATGAAGCAGAATTTTAGTTTCTTGAAGCTGTTGATACAATTCTTGTTCTTAGGCACTTTTTTTTTCTTTTTTTTTTTTTTTTAAACTTGCTTGTCCCTGAAACCTGCCTTGTTATTATGAAACAGAGGAGCTGATGTTCTGCACACTCTAGGTTTTTTGTGTGTGCTGGTTCTCTACAGACAAGACATTTTGTGAAAGCTGTGACAGTATGCGAGAGGAAATGCAGTATTCTGTGGCCAGAGAGAGCATGAATAAGTCCTCAGCTTGTGAAGCTGAAGGAGCTGAGTCCTGGAAAACTACTGCCACTACTTGATTTTATCTAGTGATTGCGTGGCACCAAAATAATTACCGATTCTGAGAATAGGCACTAGGATATAGAATCCCTCCTTCTTTGGAAGTGCCCATGTCACTGTGACAGCATGTGGTGCTCCTTTCAGCTTTCCCTGTCACTCTGGTTTCTGGTCGTATCACTTGGTAGACTATATAGAAGCCTAATTGCAAGCTATTTGTCTTATCGCATATTTAGTTATATTCATTGTTTGTGTTTTAACACTTTTTGTCCAAAATCTATGCAATTCTATTAATGTATGTGAGTAGCAAAGACTCTTCTAATTGAGAAATAAAACATGTTTCACAAAGAAGTAAACTTGACTGTCAGTTGAAGCACTGGAAAGTTATAATCAATGAGCAGAGGAAATGTTATGTGGTCTGGGTCACTAATAAATAAATTAGCTAGAAACTTATGAGTACTAACTACAGAATTAATGACGTACTTCTGCAAAAATTCCATAGTCTCATGCATTGAATAATTTCGGTATCAATGGACATTATTTTTATGGATTTGTTGATTTATTTGTGGGTAAGTAATGAGCAGAATCAAAGGTGCAATATGTTTCTTACTCAAGTAGCTGCATTTCTAAACTCTATGCTATGGTATGGCATGCTATGCTAAATTGTACCTTTTAAAAATAATTAGCTAGTTTTCAAAGGCAAGTCACTGCAGCTTGGGGCCAGTGGGGTTCCACAGGGGTTGGTTCTGGAGCCATGCTTGTTCAACATCTTCATCAACGACCTGGATGAGGGGACTGAGTGTAACCTCAGCAAATTCACTGATGACACCAAACTGGGAGGAATGACTGATTCCCCAGAAGGCTGTGCTGCCACTCAGTGGGATCTCAGCTGGCTTGAGAGTTGGGCAGAGAGGAACCTCATGGGGTTCAACAAGGCCAAGTGTAGAGTCCTGCATCTGGAGAGAAACAACCCCATGCACCAGAACAGGCTGGGGACTGACCTGATGGAGAGCAGCTCTGCAGAGACCTGGGAATCCTGGTTAACAATAAACTAAAGATGAGCCAGCGATGTGCCCTGGTGGCCAAGAAGGCCAATGGCATCCTGGGATGCATCAAGAAGAGGATAGCCAGCAGGTCAAGGGAGGTTCTCCTTCCACTCTGCTCTTCCCT
Organism: Urocolius indicus; assembly: GCA_013401255.1. Lineage (NCBI taxonomy): Eukaryota > Metazoa > Chordata > Aves > Coliiformes > Coliidae > Urocolius > Urocolius indicus. Next base: position 85,688 of record WBNH01000055.1, on the reverse strand, counting down.
GGTGAGGCCTCATCTGGAGTACTGTGTCCACTTCTGGGCTTCCCAGCTCAAGAGGGACAGGGAACCTCTGGCAAGAGTCCAGTGCAGGGCCACCAACATGATCAGGGGACTGGAGCATCTTCCTTATGAGGAAAGAATCTGAGATCTGAGACCATTTAGCCTAGATAAGACTGAGGGGCGAGCTCTTTAATACTTACAAGTATTTAAAGGTGAATAACAAGATGAATCGCAGCACTTTTTTTCTGTAGTATGTAGTTACAGCATAGATGGTAATGGAGAAAAGCTGGAACACAAGAAGTTACACTTAAGGAAAAACTTCTTTACTTTTCAGATGAGGGAGCCCTGTCACAGCATGCACAGGGGAGGATGTGGAGTCTCCTCTGGAGGTTTTCCAGGCCTGCCTGGATGTGTTCCTGTGCAACCTGATCTAGTGGGATCTGTTTCTGGAGGGAGGCTGGACTAGATCTTTAGAAGTCAATTCCAACCACTACCATTTTGTGATTCTGTGACTCAGTGCAGCTTCATTTGAGACAGACATGCTTTCTTAAAAAAAAAAAAAGTAGAAGTGGACAATTAGAAGAAAGTAAGAACTTAACTGCTGGTTTTATTACCTGAAAAATGTTAGGAAAGTCTGTATTTAGTAGTCCCCATGCAAAATAGAATAGGAAATAAAAGAAAATGTTCATTGCAATGGTAATATCCCTTTTGTGCTCATCTTTCTACAACAGCACAAAAGTTTGCTGTGTGTCTCTGGCACCACAAAATGCTAATTATTTATTTTAAAATCAAATTTTTCTCTAGCTTTTAAGCTCAAAGGTTTACAATGATAGTTGTATTCAGAAATATAGGAAATGTAGCAAATATTCATACCAAATGATTTCTCCAAAGACATTTAGCTACCTTTACCGAGGTATTTGTAATTCTGTTTTGATTCTACATTATTCAATCATACTCATGGAATGGACAAATGAAGTGTTGATTAAGCTTATTTCTTGTCATTACAGAGGAATTAAATGCAAGCTTTAAGTGAACCTAAGTAAGCAGTATTTTTTACACACCTTTGTGCTGTGAGCAGCTAACACAGGCTTTCTGATAAATGAATGACAAACTTCAGGGGTTTTCAGCAGTTGTCTTGGGCAATTACAGGTTTGTAACAGCACAATGGCATAGGAGTGTAGGAGGCTATTGGCCAACTTGATTTTGCTTTAGTTTAACACTTTCTCTGTAGTTGTATGGTCTAGGTAAGTGTAGTGATGAAGTAACCATTGTGTAACTAACCTGAGGGGAACAGAAGAGGCAGGGCAGTCAAGCAGACTGGTGTCAAAATGACCCTAAGCAGACTCAAGCACAGAGAGAAAAAGAAGAGCAGACTCTTCTCAGCAACGAAGTCAAGTCACTGGTGATTCAGTGCAAACCCTTTCTCTTCTCAAGTGAGGCTGGCACTGTCAATGTCAGGATCCCAAAGGTCATGGGAAGGGTAAGCGTAACACTAGAAGATAGGGTTAGATTGGAGAAAGTCAACATATAACAAAGAATAGAATTTATGTGGATTAGCAATAATTGGATAATTTGTAATACATGTGTTAGTATCATTACAACTGGATTAATATATGTCTTTGTTGTATTAGGCTGCCAAGACACTAATTAGACTACTAATAAATTCATGGCTTTGCGTATCATGCCTGTTCTGTAAAGCCAAAATAAATTGCTTGTGGTTTAATGCAACAAAGTGTTAAGAGTATGAAGGCAACGTAGGCAAACCTTTCAGGACTTGCTGAAAATTTCAGAGAGGGGAAGGCCAGGGAGAGCTGTGGGAAATCTTTGTTTCATTGATGAGGAGGAAGTAGTCAGAACACCTTTTAAATGACCTCAGCCAAGGAGCAAGGTATTCTGCATATTCCCTAGAGGAGAGGAGCTCTGAATTTAAAGAGGAGCCAACAGAGCTCAAAGAGCTAAGAAATGAAATCCTATAGCCCTGTAGAGAGGACAGAATATACAAAGGAGGAATAAAGCTCTAGGAGGCAATCACCATTTCCATCATGCAGAGGAGGAAATAAAACTGTGCCGGATCAGCTTCTAGATTTACTCTGTCTCATACACACATTCACCCATGCACACACAGGTGACCCAATAAGTCCTGATTTGGAGGATGGCAGGAGGCTTTTCTTCTGGGGAACAGGCTTTTTCTCTAAAATAAGGTGAAGACCAAAAAGCTGAGTGCTAATTGAAGGCACTAAAATGTCTTATGCATCTGGTTTAGTTGTATTAAAAGTAGTGTGTGGTGCAGTACAACTTAAATGATCTTAATGCCCTAGTAAAAGTAGTTATTCAAACAAGACCATATAAAGTAGAAATAATTTTGATAGTATCAGGGAAAGAAAGAGCCCTCTCAAATTCAGGGTATTTTATATGAGATTATATTCTCAGACTTTTACCATTTCAAGTGCAAGACCTGTATCCAATATGCTGCAACTACATGGATATCCTGTATAAGGAATGTAAAACCATATGGATTTTATAGATCCCAGGTGGGATTTAAATAGTAGAGGCAGGGCTTAGATATAATTTTAAGTGCATATCACAGCAGAAGTTCTGAATTTAATCAATATAAAGAACCGTGTCTATAATCCTGTTATTTGCTTTTTCCCCTCTACTTTTCTGTGATTTCCTTTACAAAATTGGCATGTTCAATAACAGATTTGTTCCATTCCCTTCCTTCAGATTTTCTTAGAAATTTTGTTTTAATATACTGAAAGACAATACATAAAGCTAACTACTGATTCAATAGCTACCTTTTCTGTCAAAGGTGAGCCGTTTACTCTGAATTCTTATTTATATCCAAGGGAGTTTGCAGTGAGCTTCAGTGAGACTAAGATCCAGCTGTAAATGTCATATTTTGTATGAAAATGCTGTTACGATTCTGATCAATCCAGTGGCCTCTTCTCCAAACACTCAGATGCAGTTTTATTAGGCAAAACCCAATAATCTAGTTATTTTAACTTGTATATATTATCTGGTGTTTTATATATACTTTGTTTACTCATGACCTTCAGTTATTCTCATTCTTTCTATAATCATCATCTACTTACCCTCTTACCAATTGTTAGCTTCATTCCATTTTTTATACCAATTGGAATTTTTAAATTTGATGTTGGTTAGAAATTCAGTAAACCCCAAGCACCGGTACAGACTGGGGGTTGACCATCTGGAGAGCAGCTCTGCAGAGAGAGACCTGGGAGTTCCAGTTGATAATAAACTAAACATGAGCCAGCAATGTGGCCAAATGGTCAAGAAAGGTTCTCCTCCCCTCTACTCTGCCCTGCTGAGGTCACCTCTGGAGTCCTGTGTCCAGTTCTGGGCTCCCTAACTCAAGAGGAACAGGGAACTTCTGGAAGGAGTCCACTACAAGGCTACCAAGATGATCAGGGGAAATGATGATAAGAGGAAAGGCTGTGGGACTTCTGGCTTTTCAGCCTGGAGAAGAGAAGACAAAGGGAGGATCTCAATAATACAAGTATTTTAAAGGTGTTTGTCAAGAGGATGGAGCAGCACTTTTTTGTTGTTGTTGTTGTTGTCTCCAGTGATAGGAAAAGTGGTGATGGAAAGAAGCTAGAACACAAAAAGTTCCACTTAAACATAAGGAAAAGCGTCTTTCCTGTGAGGGTGAGAGACCCCTGGCACAGGCTGCCCAGGGAAGGAGTCTCCTCTAGAGGTTTTTAAAACCCACCTGGACCTGTTTGAGGTGGACCAGCTTGAGCATGGGGGTTGGACTAAATGATCTTTAGAGGTCCCTTCTAGCCCCCTACCCTTCTGTGATTTTATGATATATGGGTAGGTCATAGACTGTAAATAGGAAATCAAAGAGCTGAAGAATACTCCACTGGCTATAGATAGATTACAAAAGCCTTTGTAAGTGTTCTATGCAGAGGATCATTTGGGCAAAAGGTAATTAATAGAGTCTTTTTTTTGCCCTTGAATTTATCTACTGAAGAATGAAAGGGGATTGTATGGATTGCTGTTTGTATAGTAAGCAGAAAAAATACTGCCACAAAAATGTTGACAGCATTTGTTTGTCTGTTTGCTTCTACCATTCTTTATTCTTTATAATTTGGTTTCTTCTAGTTTGAAAGCAAACTATTCTACTTTAGGTTCTATAAATTAAGGAATTGCTTTGGTCTTCTATTGAAATATTTTTAAATGAATGAATGCAGTAAAGTCTTTACGTGCATTCTCATTGTGATGGAATTAGAAAGGAAGGTGTTTTTCAAAAGCTCAAGTGTATTTTTTGTTCTAAAGATACTACTGTTAATTATGCCCAGAGTAAAACAGTGTCAAGAAAGCGGAATCTGAATTAAAAAGGAAGTCTTTTAATATCACTTTTAAAAGATCTATAGAACTCTGGAAACAGTCTGGATTACTAAATAGTTCAAGAAGATGTACAGAGACTCCAACCATGTATAGTTTGGACTTTTTCGAAGTGCCAAAGTTAAGTTTGGTTCTACGTTCCTATAAAGAAGGAGGAAATTTTATTTGGAACTGAAAGTTTTCCTTTGTCATGTAGAACATGTGTCAGACTTCAGTGTGTGTCATTTGTCACCCATAGACAGCAGTCAGTTATGGCAGAATTCCCTCCTGGAAAAAAAAGAAAATACATGGTAATGAAACAGACAACTAGCTTTTTTGTTGTTTTGTTCTGTTTTTAAAAAACAAAACCAAAAACATGGAGTCACAACAAAGTTTCTGATTTAATATGTGGTGACATATTTAAACATTATTCTAAAATTCCAAGGGAAAGTTGAGGAAAGAACATTGTAATGCAAGAACTGGAGAGTATTGAAATCTTCTCACTTAGAAAAATTTCAGTAACTTCTCCAGTGTCAGTGGGAAACCATGCATTATCCTTCTTTCCCTATTTTTCTTCTGTACAATCAGGCTTATTTTTTTATTGTTAGAGTAATCTTATTGTGATAACCTAGGAATTTGGATGAATAAAAATAAATTCAGGACATAGTTAACAGAATTAGGTCAAGACACATTAACTAGTACAGAAATTAATCTGGACTGAGACAGTGCTTCAATGGTACATTTGTGGGAGAATAGGAAAAAACAATAATAGATTATATAAAGAGAAAAGACATTAGCTTAGGCTGTTTAAAATTTAAGAGTAACAAAATAATGCTAAATAAGATGCATTACTTTGTAGAGTCATATGGTTCATTTGAAAGTGAAAGAGTAATCTGTTTATTTTGGCTATGTACCCTATGTATGGACCTAATCTGAAAAGGAAAGTTTTTCAGGTGACAAAGTTGTTTTAGTTTTAATAGCTTTTGTATATGAGTCCATAGCTCCACAATGAGAGCAATTTTGTGATAGCACTTCATTAAGAAACTTTCACGTCCATAATATGTGTGCTACCCCTTGGCTTCTGCAAAAGTAATTTTGTTTGTATTGCTGTAAACCGCATCACTGAAAAAATCAACATTAAAAATTACCTAGGAAAGGGAAATGAGCTGCTAGTGAAACAGAGAGAATCTCCAAAGCCAGTGTTGGTAGTAAATCCCTCATAAACAGAAACTTGAGACAAATTATTTGAATATGTTCTAGGAAACAGAAAATTTGAAATGCTGTAAATAAAAATAGTCAACCCAAAATATCATAGAATCATAGAATGATAGGGTTGGAAGGGACCTTTAGAGATCAACTAGTCCACCCCCCACTGCAGCAGCAAGTCCACCTAGATCAGGTCACACAGGAACATGATAGTATATCACCTAATATTCCACCACTCCTTGAATATATGAGCAATGACAACGCAAGCAGTAATTAGAATGGTCCAAAGATATGGTGCAGAAGTAGAGAACAGCTGTGACGACCTTATGCCTACACAATGCATGCTTCAACGACAGTAATTTTTGTCTGGTCTCCTGAGCTGAAAGCTGCATGAACGCTCCAGCAATTGGACACCACCTTTTGATTTCTTTCCAGCCAACATATCACTTTTCTTGATGAATACCAAAAGCATTTTAAGTGCTCTTGAGACCACTTTGCAGTGCTGGCCCAAGCATGATAAGTCAGAAGATTCACCTAAGAAATTAATCCAAACTAAAAGTCTAATGTGGATACATTTTTTTCTTCCAACTCTCTCACGAGAAAGTAACAGAAGATGGTGCAATTTGCTAGGACTTCTCTCTCTGAGATAGGAAGGAAGCTCTGCATAACAAATCAGTGTGGTGAACCAATGAAAACCAACAGTTCATTATCGGTATCATTTCAATGCAAAGACATTTAATAAATATAAAATACATTACTAAACCACTAAACTTGTCTGAAACTGAATGATAACCTAAAAGCCAGATTTGTGCTCTACTCTTAGCTAGAAAGACAATCCCAGAACAGAGGACTGCCTTCTGTCCTCTCACCGTTACAGCATTTGGCCATAGGCCATCTGCAGTTTTGCAGTGTTTCATCAGACACGAGAGATGGACTGATTCTGTTACTTAATGGTTATAAATATTGGGAAATGTAATGCTGGAGGTCAAGTCAATGTGTTGGGCTGGGTCTTTACCTAATAGAAAGAAACTTGCCTGTGTTTTGTTATATAAAGGCTAAATATGTGATGCTGCACTGAATGAAACAGGTATCATCACTTTGAAGAAATTATAAGTCACCTTCTAAAGAATGTGACAACTACAGCTACTTCTCCATACATCCATGCTGTAGCTATAGGGTACTGATTAGACAGCGTTGTCTGGGTTAATTTAGCAGGCATGTGCATGACCCACACGTTTATTTGTAGTGAGTCAATCATCTGCACTTTTAAGAATCTATTTGTGCCATGCAGTAATTCATCAACACTTTTACTGTCACTGGGATTTTCCTAATTTATTTGTGTAACTGCCAACATCAAAGATTACTCCTGAAATAAAAGATCATCCCATTTCATAGCAGAAAGAATTAAAACATCAAAGTTTGCTAGTGGTTCAGTAAATTTGTGTGTTAGTTTTTAGTGCCTGACAGATATGCCTCACTAGGTCAGAAATTTGAAGCTTTTCCAGAAAGGAACAGTTTGCCTTGCAGAAAAATAGAATAATTAGTGCTTTCATAATTAATCTATTAGGTAAATATTTTACCCAAAAGAGTTGATGCCAACCTGTGCCGAGCAATTTGATATGCCCAAAAAGAATTTTTTTAGTTTTAAGCTGAGGAAAACTAGGAAGTACTGAGTAGACCTTTGATCTCAGAAATGTATTCTTTATAGCATAACAGAGGCCTCAGTGTATCCTTAAAGAAAGATCAAGACCCAACACCAGAACAGTCTTCTTACAGAAAAGTCATACTTTTGTTAAAGAAACAAAACCATTTTTCTTTCATGTAAAGACATCAAGCATAGTCAGGCATATTTCTCCATCGCATCATAGAACGGGAGCTCGACTCTTAGTTCCTGTAAAAAAAAAATGTCTGGTAAACTGGTTCATGAAATTTTTCCCAGTTAGTATCTTGAGGTCATTAAAAACCCAAGAGCTACAAAGCAAGCTATAACCAAAACTGCAGCTACCCACTTCATTGTATTTGAAGCTGTTCAAAGGAGCCAACTTTTGCCTCATTGATATCACTAAGAGGTAAAAAGCAAAATCAAGACAACAATCAGCTCTATTTTCTTTACTTTCAAAAGTCTGGGATAATCTGATAACTCCTTTAGAAATATCTATCTTTCCTATTAGAAACCAATAATATTGGGCCACTCTAGTAAAGTTCATCAAGCTCGTCCACTATGATCAGATTTTGAGATGAGCCAAATTTTAAAAAGTAGCTTCTGATTTGAAAGCCCAGTTTTGTCTGTGCCACTGATAGTATCTCTTTCTGCTTCTACAAATTGCATTTTGAGTTGTAAGGTCTTGTGTCTAATTTGTGCTGTTACTATTTTGAGGAAATGCTAATGCTGGTCACAAAAAGCCTTCCAAGAGCTGTGTTTAGAAACCCAGTGCAGTTAAAATGTTATACGTAATGCATTTTTCATTAATATTACATTTTCTTGTGATTTCTCTACAATTTATCTTGAAGTAGACCTTTCGTGGGAAAGAAGAGTATGAAAAGACAGCTCCTTCTTTGAAATTCCAGTGCTTTTTTTGAAAGATCATAGTGGGCCTATGGGTTTATTTGCTGATCTTATAGGAGTTCTGTGTCAATTGCAATTTAGATTGAAAATGTAATGACCAGACATGGTTATTCCATTTTCTACATTCTGCCTCAGCAGAAATAATGTATTAATTTGAATAAAATGAAAATAATTGTGCCTTACAGAAATTTATAGGTAGACCACTAAATTATGTAGAGTTAAAACAACCTGGATATTATAAAAAACCTCACTATGATTTGTTATCGTATTAGATAGCATAGGTGGATAATCACCCTAAGCAAGCCTGCTTTTGTTATTTAGGCAGATATTTTGTATGGAGGAAGAGTCTGCCCCATCGAGCTGCTATTGCCTAGCCATGGGAGTTGACAATTTTAGCCACTCCAAGGACTTTCTCCTCTCCATCCCAGATGAGCACATAGCACCTTGACATATACAGGTAGAATCATAGCTATCATTTTTGTGATGAGTAAAACCGGTACTAAAAAAAAAAGAAAATACATGTGCAATCTCTAAGCCTTGCAGTCTTTCATGGTGGCAGCGTTTTTAAAAAAAAAACTCTGTCATTTTGTAGTGGAGAAAGGAAGTGGAAAACACAAATGTTTTGAGTTGAGGTTGTTTGTTTTTTTTTTTCCTTTTTACATGGGATTTTGCCTCTGCTTCTGCTGATAATCCTGCATCTTTTTGACAGCATAACATCTTTCTCAGTGTTATTGCAAGCAGAGATTCTTAATGATGAAGATAATCACTGTCAGTGATAAGAATTTTAGGCCTCTACTTACAGTCTTAGATCTATCATCTCATCTGGAGGATTTAGAATTAGTTAAAATCTTGTAAAAGTGGTCACTCAAGTAAAACCCACTTCTGGTTTTCTATACCTGCTCTCAAGTTTAGCAAAAATGTGTATTTCTGTGTTAGAGAAGATTTGCAGGGAGCTTACTTTTCCCTTTTGATACATAGAGGCTCAAGTAAAAAACATCTGTAATTTCTGACCTTCTGTGCACGGCTTCCCCAGTGTGCCTTGAATAAACCAGAAAATCCAACCCCTTTGTATTTAGATCCCTCAAAGTGCAGGAATATGCTGTAAGTCAATCAAGATCAAAATATTTAAATAAATTCTGATTATTTCAAAATTAAATAAAAGAAGAAAAATCCATGGATTTTCTTACATCTTCAGAATCTGTAATGTGTTTCAGAAAGGTCTGCTGAAAATGATATTGTAAGACATTTTAAATATTTCAGAAAAACTGTTAAAATACTTCAAATGGCTTTTTCAATGTGTGACTTGTTGAAACTGCTTTAGACGTTTAGATCTGCTCTGTTTCAGGGACAGGAAGTTGTTTAACGAAGGAGGTCTAGAATAAATGAGAACATACATGAATATATGATATGCATTAGAAGGGCAGAAGACTGTAAATGGGGAAGCAACTGACCACTTCTCTGCTGAATATTCAATTAAAAATTACATGTCAGTTTTAAATAACATGCTGATAATTACTAAATTATAAAACTATATTTCACCATTCTAATTCTGAAAGTCCCATTAGAAATAATACTTTCGTAATTAAAAGTGAGAGAGGAGTGCAAATTTATCTTTTGTAAACAGAGTTACAAACTTTTATTGAGCTCTAAGTACAGAGACTTTACACAATGTAACTTTGTCCAATATGGATATTAGGATTTTTTAAAATTCTTTGCATTGTGTTTAGAAGATCCCATTCTATACCCAGACAGGTTTTAATATACATCATATATCAAAATACTGCTGTTGAAACTTAAAGAAAAGGCAGATAGGCTTGGCAGGAAAGATCTTGGCAGATAGAACTTTCAATAAGCTCTTAATTGACTTAGGATAAGAAGTCCATTAATAGTGAAAGGCTCACGCATTTTTGGAAATTACACGTGTCTATTTCCCTAAGATTATACAGAGGGATAAAAGTGTTGTGACATCTGTCCAAGCCTTGTGACAGACATAAAGTGATTATTTGACTGGAAAACTATTCAAATAGTTTACATTTAAGGAAGCCATCTGTTCTTAATGCATTGTAGGTGTGGCATTAGCTAAAATTAAGGCAATCTTATCCTTACATCCATTATTCTTGTCCACATGACCTGTAAAAGTCACAAAGGACTTGTGAAGAACCTACAAGAGTATATGCTCAGATAATCCTTTAACATGAACTCAGCTCAGCTTGTGGCAGCTTTGTACACCTGGACTAGGAATAGAAAAAGCAGCTTTTATATTCCTGATCTGTAATTCAACCCTGTAACAAAGATGACTACCTGACAGTAAAATGTTTGCAGCATTTTGCAGTTCTTTTTTCCTGCTGAAGAATAAACCAACAATCCAAAGGGTTTGTATTTTCTTAATGCTGCTGCTTCTATCTCAACATACATAACATACGCATTTACATGAGTCAATAATTGAACTGAAGTTACTGAAAGCACTACAGTTTTCTGGAATTCGTGCTGATATACTGAGGGCTAGATCTCAGACAAAACTGTCAACAAAATTAATACATTTAAGGCAAAGGTAAAACTTAATCTTGAAGGCATCAGCTCCTCCCTGGGCAAAATTAGAATCAAAGAATCATAGAACTGTTTTGACTGGAAAAGACCTTTAAGATCATTGAGTTCAACCACTAACCTAACACTGCCAAGCCCAACATTAAACCATGTCCCCCAGCACATCATCTACACATCATTATGTCCAGTAATGGTGACTCCACCACCTCCCTGAGCAGCCTGTTCAAATGTTTAACGACCCTCTCAGTAAAAAAGTTCTTCCTAGTCTCCAACCTAAACTTCTCCTGGTGCAACTTGAGACTGTTTCATCTTGTCCTATCACTTACTACTTGGGAGAAGAGACTAACCCCTACCTCAGGGAGAAGAGACTGACCTCAACCTCGCTACAACCTCTTTTAAGGTGGTTGTAGAGAGTTATATCTTGTCTCCTTCTCCAGCTTAAACAATCCTAGCTCCCTCAGCTGCTCCTCATCAGACTTGTTCTCCAGACCTTTCACTGGTTTTATTGCCTGTCTGTGGCACACTCCAACACCTCTGTGTCCTTGTAGTGTTGGGCCTAAAACCAAACACAATATTCGAGGTATGGCCTGACCAGTACCAGGTAAAGGAGGACAATCTCTTTCGTGGTCCTGCTGGCCACACTATTTCTGATACAAGCCAGGATGCCATTGGCCTTCTTGGCCATCTGAGCACTGGGCTGGCTCAAGTTCAGGTAGCTGTGGATTAACACCTCCAGGTCTTGTTCCTCTGGACAGCTAGCTTTCCAGCCACATATCACCAAGCCTGTAGTGCTGCATGGAGTTGTTGTGGCCCAAGTGCAACAGTCAGCATTTGGCCTTGTTAAACCTCATACAGCTGGCCTCAGCCCATTGATCCAGTCTGTCCAGGTCCCAGTACTGAGCCCTGGGGAATACCACTGGTCATCAGCTGCCAACTGGATTTAACTCCATTCATCACCACTGTCTGGGTCCAGTCATCTGGTTTTCTACCGAACAAAGAGTGTGTTTTTACAAGCCATGGACAGCCAGAAAACCTTTTTAGTTAGAAAGCCAAAAAAACCCTTTTCTTAATGAATTAAGTAGTTTATGTTACTTGTAAAACTCTAAAGCCTGCTGTAACCAAATATTTCAATAAGTAAGGAGAATCTAATGATCTGAAACTAATGTAAATTTTTAAGGAAGTTATTAAATACAGTATAAGTTTAAAAAAGATAAAAGATCAAATATTCAGTGTTTCACATAAACACTTTAATGTAGGGATAATCATCATAAATAGAGGAATTAGAGAAGCAGAAACAATCAACAAATAAACAAACTAACCTATAAGGACCAATGTGAATTCATTTTAACCTCAGCATCTCAGCAATGGGATGCCTTTAATGCTGCAATAGGTGCCATGCAAGAGATTATCGGTCTTTGTCACATTGGCTCACACTCCAGAGTTTTGCCTTCCTGTAGTAACGTTCAGAATATTACAAGATTTAGGACAAGGAAATAAAATGAGGGAAGTGTGATTTGCACTGCAAAACACATGTGTGTTTTTGGTTTTAGAATGGTGTTGCAGAAAGG
>WBNH01000055.1:18342-61199 GCA_013401255.1 Urocolius indicus | reverse complement strand
CACCATGCAGCTGCTTTCTCACACCTCCCAACACACCCCTACATTCAGTAGGATGGCAAAGGCCCCAGTGAGATGGGAGGAGAAAAGATAACCAAGGACCTCGTGGACTGAGACAAAGGCAGAGAAGACTGTCACTCCTTTCTCCTCAGAGGAGGACTTCTTGCATCCTTCCCTTGCTCCAGTTGAGGGCAACAGTGGAGCTGAGATCTGTCGGCAGGTCTTGAAGGACCCCACAGCAGAGAGAGTGGCTGTACCCAGAAGGGCTGTGACTCTGTGGGAAGCCTGCGAACAGTGTGCTCCTGAAAGAAATGACTGACTTCGTTAGCTGGGATTCATGAGTCTAGACATGAGTCTTGAATGATTAGTAAAACAACAGCTGCTCTTCAGCAGCTCAGAGGGTCCCAAAAGCCATATGGATTAAACAACCCTTCTGAGCAAAATTGTTGTTCTTACACAGGTCTAAGTAAGTTTTTCCTTACATAGACTTAGGTAGATCCAGGCTAAAAGAAGATAATTTTTACTGTTGTTTTTGTAGCTCTACTTACCATAGAAAGTACCTAAAATGTGGCACTGTAATGATTCAAATATCTGGGAAGCTCTTACTTGGATCATCAGGAGACCATGAAAAGCCAAATAAAATAAGGAAGAACATAATATTGCTGAAGAAAATTTGCTTTTAAAGATTATGTACTTACTGAAGAAGATCATCTTTGAAAGAGAATTTTGTTCCTATTATTTTCTTGTCTTTTATACATTTAGCGCCTGCTGACCTTGTTAGTATGCCTATGGAAATGTATATGTCCACATCAAGAATGTACAAAACCAGTTGAGCATTTATTCACAAGTAGAGCTATCTGCAAGAAAAAAAAAGATTTTCTACCAAAACCAGTAATTACAGTAAGACTGTTTTCTATCTTTTGATCTTATCTATTTTAGATCCAATATTAAAGAAAGTTACATTTATAACGTATAACTTGTCATAAGTTGCTAGAATCGTCACAGTTTAGGCAGGAAAAATAAAATCTTAGATTTCACATCCCTGCAGGTTGGAAATCTGTGAGCCAAATCTGCCTGAGAGTGCATTGGAAATGAGACTTTTATTTTTCTTTGTTTCTTTCTTTTTCCCATATGGTCTTCAGATTTTCATCCAGCAGAATGAAACATTTCTGAGACGCTGATGACAATAAATATATAACCAAAAATTAGGGTACTCCTGTATTTGTCCTAGTGGTGTGTTAACTCTGAAAACAAGTGGTGACAGATTTACCACCAATATTGTATATGTGTACAGTTTGAATTAGTCAAAACTGCATAATTACTAAATGTCAAGAATCATTTAAAAGCATATTTCAAGTTGATGAAATGGAACATACAAATCTGTTTTAAATGAGTGTCATTTAATATTGAATTCTTTTTCTTCAGCTTGATAGGATCACATTGTCTGGTTTATTTAGGTTGAATAGTTTCAGAGTGTTTTAAATTTCTTAGATCATCATAGCCAGAATTGATAGGGATTGTGAAGTTATATGGAAGAAGAAATTACTAGAAATGTGTTACGGTGCAACTGTTGCAGATGACTACAGAAAGTAGAGGTTGAGGACAATAAAGAGACTGCCAAAGCCTCACTTTCTCAAAGAGCACTTTGTATAATCATAGAGCATGTGTAAAAGTGTTTCCCTATATTTCTTCTTTTTTTTTTTTGTATGCCGCTCAATTAAAAAACAACAAACAAAAATTCAAATAAAGGAGATTTGTTGTGAAAGAAAAAAAAGAAACTGTACTTCTGCCATACCTAAAGGACAGTTAAACATCAATGACCCGATGTGTTATAATGCCACAACCATGGCAAATATTTTTCAAAAGTTCACATTTAAAGACGGGAATGTTTTATTGAGCTCTAGATATCATATAGTTCTTATTCTCCCCTAAATATCTGTTGCTAACCAGTATCTGAGGTAGATTCCAGCATTCATGGAACTATATGATTCCATTTTAAGATAAATGGGGGAAAATTAATTGCTTTTATTAGATCCTGAGACTACAAATTTAAAGTATGGGTTTGTGGCACTGAAGTAAAATATGGTTCAAGTTTTCTCTAGCTACATTTTCTAACTATAGCATTTGATTGGTGCATGTAGGTCAAATATCCATACAGGATATCGCAATATTCTCAGATAGTGATCAGCAGCAGATATTTAGGGAAAGAGTATAAGAGCTATATGATATCTAGAGCTCAATAAACCTTCCTGTCTTTGAACAAACCATGTTTTAGGAATTTACAATCCAGCATTTTCTCTGGATCATCAGACTTCAGATATGACTGAGTCCCATCTTCTATGAATGTCCCATGCCCTCTAAATGCTTACGTACTTTTGAGTGATAGCTTGTGAGTATGAATTGGGTGATATAATCATGAACCTTTTCAAAATACAAAGAAACAAGCAAACACAATGCCTATAGCAGGTTTGAAAACCACTGCATTATCTTAAGTTTCACCTACTTCTTGTGTTACCGAAAAAAAAGGAATATTCTCTTAATGTTTTACCTTCTTTGTATTTTCGTTGTGTCTCAGATTTCCTTTTTTTTTTTTTTTTCTCTAGGTGCAGAGTTCTGCTTCATTGATGGTCTTTCCCCATATAGGGGACGCTCACCATCCTTTCCAATACTATGTTCACATAAGTAGATTTAGATTTTAGAAGTTAAATAATTTCTATTTGTCTAATGCTGCCTGTGGTAGATACAGCCTGAATTCCTGTAGCTCCTGCTACAACTTAGCATTTTATAAGGAAAGCATCATACAACAGTTGTGGCAGGAGAACTAAGAAATGATGGTGGAAATGCTGAAGGGCTACCTGCCTCAGAACAGAAACAAAGGCAGAGAAACTGAAGTTTCTGCTTGGAAAATATATACTTTTAAGGCTCATTAGGCTAGATATAGGTGAGCTGCCTCTTAGTCCTTACATCTTCATATAGTCACTTGACTAAGAGGAAGTTGGAATCCAGCTCTCATTACAGCTCAGTGACAAAAATAACACTTCCATTTACTTTCACAAATTTTACTCCATGCTACGGAAGATAAACTTTCTACTTGACACTATCTTTCTCACCAACAATTACAAAAAGTAATTGTTGTAACAAAAACAGTTAACTCTTAATAGTCATTATATTTTTAACTGGTTCAGTTTATCTACCATTTATTATCTAGTTTGATTTCAAATAAATATTGCAGCCCACATGATTCTTGTGAATTTGTAACATTCATAAAGTTATTTAAGTCACTGTAATTGGGAAAGGTAATATTAACCACTATGTAAGTGTCTGTTATTTTGTATTCAATCCAAAGCAGTACTATCTCCCAGAGGATATGTTTACCAGCTGTGACAGGATTTGTGATTCTGGTGAACATCAGAAACACATAATAAATCAGACAAAACAAAGAACAAAGTAATTAATTAAAAAAGAAGGAAATCTAAATATTGGCAACATTGAATAGAGCTGCACAAGAGCCTTGAACAGTGTTTCAGTGTCTTCAATTTACATAGCATTTGGCAGTGCAGCCTCCACTGTTAACTAAAATTTCGTTCACCATGAAACTTTCATTCTTGTACATCCTAAAAATATGTATATAAATTAAGTTACTGATGATTTGTTGATATGTTCATATTAGCTACTGATGATAATTGCAAGAAAGTAAAAGTAGGAGCATAAATTGTATTATAAATATGGAAGGGGAATACAAAATCTGGCTACTATCTCACACAATCAAATTAAACTTCTGGATAGTTCAATTAGAACTTGCTTAAGCATGACATCAAATCTGCATTCTGCAACATACTGCCAAAATGAATGACATCTCCAGATCATTTGATTTTATGAAAAATAAAATTTCTGGGGTGTAAAATCTGTGCTACATCAGTACAAATATCATTATTCATTATAGAGTAACAGGGTATTTATTGTGAGTTCTTTAGAGTGTGTTAATTAAAGTAATACAAATAACCTCTACTGCACTTTTAAACCACTGATGGTTTTACCACAATAAGGGCCAGGCTGAAGCCATTACAAAGTATTACATGTTTTAAAATGACATAACATTCACACATTTTCCAGAGTGGTCATTGAAATGGAAATTGAATTTTCAGACTGTGTAGCTTTTAGGAAAGCTGACTGGATACCAGACTAAACTTATTCATGGTAAAGGAAAAATACAGAGAATGTTTTGTAAAATCATAGAGTAATTTAGCTTGTAAGAGACCTCTGGATTTCGTATAGCACTACCTTTTACTTGAAGCAGGGTTGGCTAGAGTAGGCTGATCAGGGTCATGTCCAGTTGAGCTTCAGTTATTTCCAAAGTTTCAGATCCCCCAAGACTTCTGGGCTGTCTATGACAATGCTTAACCACTAGGAACCGGGGTCAGGGGACATCTAGTCAAAATCTTCTCTGGTGCAACTTGTGTCCATTGCCCCCTGTCACATTGCTACAAACTTCCAAGAAGTACCTGCCTCCTCACATTAAAGAGATGAAGAATACACTAAGGTAACGTCGAATGCATGGATGTGTCTTTACTGTGTTGCAGTAACTGTGACTTACTTAGATTTTTATTTTATATTTGTAAAGTAACATCTTGGCCTGTCTCAGAAAATGTGGATTTCAGCCCTAGGTACTATGGAATTTACTGTTCAGATATCATTCTGCCTATAACTGATGAAGGCAAAATAATCTTTCAAATCATAGAATCATAGAATGGTAGGAGTTGGAAGGGACCCCTAGAGATCATCTAGTCCAACCCCCCTGCAGAAGCAGGTCCACCTAGATCAGGTTGCATAGGAATGTGTCCAGGTGGGTCTTGAAGACCTCCAAGGAAGGAGACTCCATACCATCCCTGGGCCGCCTGTTCAAGGGCTCCGTCATCCTCACAGGAAAATAGTTTTTTCTTATGTTTAAATGGAACTTTTTGTGTTCCAGCTTCATCCCATTACCCCTTGTCCTGTTGCTAGCTACAATAGAAAAAAGAGATGCCCGAACCTCCTGACACAATCCCTTCTCAACAACCAAGAATTCTGGGGTAGAAACCCTAAAACAGAACTTCTTCCCTTTTGTCTGCTTGCATCCAACAAGAGAAAAATAAAAAGTAGGCTGCTAGGGAAAGCTACATCTAGAAAAATTTAGACTGGAGGATAAGGAAGAAATATGGGAGACCTACTTACTACTTAAAAATGAAAAAGAGACATGTCACTTCACCAAACATAGCTATTAGTCAGTGAGCCACAGCCAGAAATTTCTCCTATTGATACCCCTTAGGTGGAAAGTTCTAAGAATTCTTTTTGAAGATATATAACTGAAGACTTTGTTTAGATATGATAACCTTCTCTATGAAATACTATAACCCGGTAGCGATAGTGTACTAGTAATAATTCTGTTAGCAAAACATTCTCCTATCTGAAAAAAGCATGCTTGTGGCATAACAAAAGAAATATCATATTCCTCTTAAGAAAAAAATTATGTATCCATGAATTAAAGGGAGTTCCTATTAAAAAATAAGAAACTAAACAAACATAAGTATACAAAAATATATACACTTGTACTGTGAAAATGATATTTGAAACTGTGTTAGAAGCACTAGACACATAGGCAGAGTGTAACCTAACTCCTGCTCTTTTTCACTTATACTCAGGAGTCATTTTGAACACAAGACATCCCTTGCCCAGAAGAGAAATTGCTATAGCTTTTCACCCTGTGCATCTCTGTCAACTTGAGCCTGTTACCCATGCCTGAACATTCAGTGATTTAGCTGGTATAGATATAGCCCAGGGATTTAGAGCTCTCTGAATGTCTTAACTGAAGTAACTCAGATATAATGTCCACCAATGATGGACAAAAATGTCAAGCCCGTAATGCACTAAAAAATTTTAAAATGCTATTAAATTTCCATTACCACCATCTTACTGTTAACAGGTATGCTTCAGATGGATTCATGATTCATGAAAATGAGTAATTAATTATAAAAGACTGTTTCAAAATGCACTTAGCAGATGTCATCACAATTATTTAAGTGCCACTTCGAAGTGACTAACATTAGCAGTCTAATTATCCCATGGAAAAAAACTTTCTGTGTTAACCTAAGAAGTACCTTGAACTTTGTAAAGCCTGACTACTGGGCTGTAAGAATGTTCTTCCATTAACCTTTAGACAGATCCTTGTGTAATGCTCCCAGATGTTACACATCACACTAAAAAACCTACATCTTGCAAATTTCACAGGAGCAGAGAGAAGAAGGAAAGTTACTGAAAATGCATTCATTCTGAGTAGCTGAAAAATATTGCAATACTCCAATGCCTTAATACAAGGCAGTTGATGGAACAAACTATGTCTACTAATTTTAGTGCCTGCATGATCTGCTTTGTGTAGAGATGATGAGAGAGACATGGTACAAGGTTCTTGCTGTATCTCAATAAGAAAGTATTGACAATACATGGCTTAATAAGATAACTGTTTTGCTGAGACAGATTAAGATGAGGAATTGTCATGGTTTAGCAAGGAGTTGCTTTTGTTTAGTAACAGGGGGAGCGAGTTGCAGTGAAGACCCGGTAAAAGTTTTTTTAGACTCTCCCCCGACTCCTGGGTTCAGACCCACCCCCGGNAGAATGTTCTTCCATTAACCTTTAGACAGATCCTTGTGTAATGCTCCCAGATGTTACACATCACACTAAAAAACCTACATCTTGCAAATTTCACAGGAGCAGAGAGAAGAAGGAAAGTTACTGAAAATGCATTCATTCTGAGTAGCTGAAAAATATTGCAATACTCCAATGCCTTAATACAAGGCAGTTGATGGAACAAACTATGTCTACTAATTTTAGTGCCTGCATGATCTGCTTTGTGTAGAGATGATGAGAGAGACATGGTACAAGGTTCTTGCTGTATCTCAATAAGAAAGTATTGACAATACATGGCTTAATAAGATAACTGTTTTGCTGAGACAGATTAAGATGAGGAATATAGATAGCAAGTAAATCTTACATCCCTTCAGATGCTGGACACCATGTGTTTCTGCAGCATTAGACAGACCCTTAATGTGTTTTCCCACAGCACACTAAAGATTCTGTCTGTGAAGGGAGGTTCCTCTTTTTTGGTTATTATTAGCCATTATCTAATTTCCTTCTAAGAACACAACTCTATTCATGAAAAAATGTTCACACGAGAACTTCTTGCTGCACTTTTCAACAAAAGCAAGGCTATGGAGGTGGTATAATTGCTGGTACCATGTGGGAGCTGCCCACAGACTCCTCCATTAAAAGATGACAGCTTAGGTTATTGTGGAACCAAGAGATTTGTGCTGTACTATACAACCTGAAAAAGCAGCACAGACCTACTCAGATTACCTACTATGTGTATCACTGAATCCACCATATACAATGGTCTTTCTATCAGGATCTCTGCAATCATCTAAATGAACATTTCTGAACTGTGTTCTGTTGTTGATTATTCTCGGCTTACACACCAAAAGATTAATTAATCAGTTTTTGGACTGTGGAGCAAATGGTTGAAGGCTGAACGACTGTCCCTATTTTAAAGTTGAATCTCCTTTCTCCTTATAGATATCAACATTGGCTTGTGCTGTCAAAGTGTACACATGGAAGTGAACATTTTGGTAGGACTGAAAGCCTTATTCTATATCTGAGCCTAATTTTTGGAAGCAGAGGGATATCTCTAATAATTACTGAATAAGATCCAGAAATATTCCAGTGTATTGAATATTCCAGCGAACTCCAAGTCTATCAATGACTTCCCAACAAATGGTGAGAAAGTGCACCTCATTGAATAATTTACTGTAAACTTTGTGAAGAAAATAGATGACAAGCAGACATAGATAGCAAAATTTGATTCCATTTTCACAGCTGAAGAAGGCACAGCTCATTTCATTTGTACTTCAATGTCAACTCAACATTGTTCAGAAAGATGTGATTTGATTTCTTTCAACAGGTTTTCTGCCATATGTTATGTTTGGTCGTTACTGTCCATCATCAGATTGTTCACATATGAAGTAAATATCCCTTTATAATTACAGCTGAGAGCATTCTAGTGTTCCTCTCAAGTCGGAGTCCATTTAGATGGATCTGCTTTTTGATTAATGACTTTACAGGTTCAACTCTTGCTCTAAAGTCAGTCTTTGTTATCACATCTAGATCTGAGAGATATTTTTTGGTTTAATGATGATTGATTTTGTTATTCAGCATTTTCTACTTCTGAATATTCCAGCTCTAAGCTGCCAGTCTCACAGTGGTGTGCAGTGTTTTATCATCTTCACTTTGAATGCATAAATAGCATTATAAGTATACAGTGCATTTTTGGAAGACAGAGAACTGTTGAGAAATGCTTAAATCATGAATTAGAGTGTGTGATGGCACAGTTCTTTAATGGCAGATGAGGAGCTGGTCTCACAATGTGAACTAGCTTCAAACCAGAAATCACAGAATTGCATTTGTTTAGCCCTGGCACTGCAGTCAATTGCGCAATGACAATGAATGAACCCAGCCACCCATTTTCTTGGTTGCGTTTCTCATTTCTGTATTTGAAAAATTTCCACCTGGCGAGCATTTTGATCTTTGTGTTTTCAAGGCATTTGTTTTTCTTCCATTGAATGCTTGATCTTCTGAAACTAAAGGGCCCAAAAGTTTTCACTGTGAATGTGCTGTTTAAATTATATATAGGCTCAGGTATCTTGCCCTGACCCTGGTGTGACCAAATCCAGATCTTTCCTTCAGTGGGATGAGGGATAGTATCAGAAAAAATGTAAAGCTTAAAAAAACCCCATAAAGCTCATGGAGTGAAATAAAGACTGTTTAATAGGACAAAAATGAAAGAAAAAAAATATAATAAAAGAATAAATAAAACAAGTGATGTACAATGCAATTGCTCACCAACTGTTGACTGATTCTCAGGCAATCCCCTAGTACAGGGCTGCCAACTCCCTTTTTTTTTTTTTCTTCAGTGTGATCTCATGTCACAGAATATCGCTTTTGGTGAGTTTGCATCAGCTCTCCTGGCTATGTCCCCTTCCAGCTTCTTGTGCAATCCCAGCCTCCTCACTGGCAGAACAGTGTGAGGAGCTGAAAAGATCTTGACCTAGTGTGAGAACTGCTCAGAAATAATTGAAACATGAGTGTGTTATCAATATTATTCTCAACCTAAATTCCAAAGCACTATACCAACTACTAGGAAGAAAACTGTCCCATCTGACAATAGCTTGGTTCTTATTTATGCCATCTATTCTTCAAAACTGTCAAAAAACTCTGTGTTATAGGAAATTGCCTCCAATTTCCTATAAGTATCATCTAATTTCCACATTGATGGCAATCTTGGAATGTCACGTAGACTGTACAAAGATTCTGTGTCTACATGTCTGTGGCAACAGGTACACTGTGTGTTTGATTCTCCCTCATCAAAATTTCCACTACCATTTGAGGTGGCCTGAAGTTTTCTGCTGATGTTCAGCTCACAAAGGTTTACATCTACCCTAATCCCTGTGTCATGTTACCAATCATATATAGGTAACCCAGATATCCTAGAGTTATATCAAACAGCACTTATCACTTCTGTTTGCATATCCAAATCAATGTCTGTGCCTAAGAACTAAGAATCTCCTTTAGTGAGTAGAGTTATAGCTAATTCAGTCAATGAAGCTTTGAGAATATCTTTGAATGAGTAGAGTTGTAGTTAATTCTGTCAATGGAGCTTCTGAGTACTGGCTTAACTCAGATGCTTAAACACTGAGGTTCAATTCAGCTTCTTAAACAAATCCATCTGGTCCCACTTGTGATGCCCACTTGTGATATATTGCAGCATCTCAAATGACACCAGATGCTTACATTTTGACATATGAAACTCAGCCCATGATTTCCAGTAGGTTAAATAGGAGCTCATGCTCCTCATGCTGTATATATAAACATCTACATGCAAACATCTAAATTTTAGTGTCATATTGTGTCCCACTCTGTCAGCACATAACTCTGCTAAGCCATAAAATGTACTTGACTCATATTCTGTTACTTCTGAATGTGTTCTGAAGAATTAAAAATGAGCCAGAAAAACAGAGATGGAGAATACCAAACTGTCCTGGCTTTCAGGAGGTTGGGGCATTCCTTTTTTTCTATTGTAGCTAGCAACAGGACAAGGGGTAATGGGATAAAGCTGCAACACAAAAAGATCCATTTAAATATAAGAAAAAGCTGTTTTATTGTGAGGGTGACGGAGCAGTGGAACAGGCTGCCCAGAGAGTTTGAGGAGTCTCCTTCCTTGGAGGTCTTCAAGACCCGCCTGGACATGTTCCTGTGCAACCTGATCTAGGTGGACCTGCTTCTGCAGGGGGTTTGGACTTGATCGTCTCTGGAGGTCCCTTCCAACCCTACCACTCTGTGATTCTATGATTCTAAATAACAATTCTGTTCCTTTTCTTGATTCTTTCATATGATTATCCAGTTTAAAGACTCTCTCAAGGAGTAATTTAAGATTTTTTTTTCTAATCCATCAGGCTCATGGCCTAATGCCACCTGTAATTGGAAATTTCTGGTTTTTGTGGGGTTGTTTTTGTGGTTATTGTGAGCTCAGTTTATTTATAAATGAAAGTTTACCTTTCACAAAGGTAAAAGAAATTGTACAAAAAATTTTAGATCTAAAATATAGCTTATACCGTGCATTCGTGAAGAGTAATTTACACAGAGACATTGAAGAATTCAAGTGCACTGATTCTGAGGCAACTAAAGATATCTGCTTCTTCTGCTTCTTAGTATGTCCAAAGATCCCTGCAAGGTGTGGAAAATATTCAGAGAACTGTTCCTGAGGCTAGGTTGGCTAAGAAGAAAATTGTAGAGTATGATGACATTGTTTTGATAATAGATGTGCACTAGCTTTATGTTCAAAGCCAGGAGCCAACTCTGAACTGCCAAACATGGAGACGTGTTACTAATGGGTCAGTTATGCTCAGCCAATGACAAGCACTTTTCAGTTTGAGCTGAGTCTTGACTTCAAAGTGTAGTAGCTTGCTTGATTGGAAAGTAATTTTAATAATGTACCAGTCATATTCCTGTAGCTCATAATGAGTACCAAAGTGTTATGAATGTCTATATCATCTAATAGTCTACAATGTTTGTGAGGCAACCCATTTAATGACCCTTTAGCAAGGACAGGTGTATGATAGAATGGGCTAATAAAACATTAGTTTTATTGTGTCATCATCAAGTTACCTCTTAAAGGCTGCAGAAGGAAAAACATGGACTAAAAAAGGGACCCTAAAAAATACAAGTTAGGATGATAGTATTAGGCCTGAAAGGCCAAGTTCAGGATAACACCAGAGGCCTTAAAGGTAAAAGTGTAAATGGAAACTGATCAATTACTGATCACTTCAGAAAATCAAAACCAAACCTTTGAGTGCTGGGTAAGACCACTTGTAGGGTGTTATTTGAAAATGTATAAAATTATGTAGAAATCCATTGCTGCCCATGACTGACAGCATAGATAGAGCCATCTTTAGGCTGACAATAATCAATGCCACTGATTGTGCATGTACTTTAATTCATAACTAGATATGCAAAACTGATGACTCTCCAGTCTAGTATTGCCACATATGTAAGTATTGTTATTAGCATCAAAGCAAAATACGTTTGTTTGCTTTTATTTTATTTTGTGTGGCTGAGCCTTCAGTTTCCTTTGTTTGATCTAACTCCCTGTCTGGAGAAATGGTTGCAATTTTGATGCTATATTCTACTGATATGCCCTTAAATTCGGCAGTATGGATAAAGTCAATAAACTGTCAAGAGTCAGGGCTGAACAATAAATATACAGATGAAAGAGAACATTTTTTTTCTGTTCTAATAGGAGAATCATATGTGACCGTTGTGGAATCATAGAACTATTTAGGTGGGAAAAGACTTTTAACATCATTGAGACCAGCCATTAACCCACCACTGCCATATCTACCACTAAACCACATACCTCAGCACCTCATTTATATGTATTTTAATCACCTCCAGGAGTGGTGATAATCACTTCCCTGGGCAGCCTGTTCCAATGCCTGACAATATCCGATATAAGCCCCCCTGGTGCAACTTGAGGCCATTTCCTTATGTCCTGTCATCCATTACTTGTGAGAGGAGACTGACCCCCATCTCACTACAACCTCTTTTCAGATAGTGATCATGTTTCCTCTCAGCCTTCTCCAGGATAAACAACCCCAGTTCTCTCAGTCACTCTTCATATGACTTGTTCTCTAAACCTTTTATTATTATGAAAATAAAGGATGAATATCCACCCCAATACATGGAAATACAAGCCTATCTTTTTTCAATAGTGGACTTTGGCTTGCTGAGAAGTGAAAAAGCAAGAAAAGAATGGAATTCTTGAAAGGAAAGGAAATTCTGCTTAGCTTTGCCAGAAAAGCTATTAGTGAAAATGAGTTTCCTCTAGTGCTGCTTCTGAGTGAGTAGAAATCTCTAATCTAATGACAAAATGTATACTAGAAGAGTTAGCCTTGGGGATTGAACATATTGAGAGCACTGTATGCTAAACTTCTTTTTATTTAGTCAATTTATAAGATTAGTCCATGTCACAGATTAGGTCATGTGATGTTAAAGCTATTTCTGACTTTCTTTAAAGTAGTTCCTTTCTCCCTTTATCTCTTTAGCGTTTTGTAGCACATAAATTTTAACTGCTTAAGAAATTCAATGTAATTTAAAGCTGCTATACTGAAATACATTACAATGGTTTAAAAATTGTTTTAAAACAAAGATCTATTGTACATACAGGGACTAAAAAAAAATAAGTCTATCTGGCTAAGTCTTGATGTTCTGGGTTTTGGTAGACAGCAAGTTGAACATGAGCCCACAATGTGTCCTTTCTGTAAAGAAAGTTAACAGGATCCTGGGCTGCGTTAGGCAAAGTATTGCCAGCAGGTCAAGGAAGATGGTCCTTCCCCTTTATTCAGTGCTGTCGAGGCACCACCTGGAGTATTATGACCAAATAGGTCTCCACAGTACCAGACAAACATGTAGAGAGTCCAGTGAAGTGCCATGATGATGAAGGGACTGGAACATCTCTCCTAAGAGGAGACTGTTCAGACTAGAGAGGGCTCAAGGGAACCTCATCAATGTCTGTACCTCATCAATGTCTGTAAATACCTGAAGGGAGGATGACAGGCTCTTTTCAGTGCTACTCAGTGAACAGACAATGGGCAACAGAAACACAGGAAGTGTCAGCTGAATGTCAGAAAACTCTATTACTGTGAGAGTGACTGAGCACATATTCCCAGAGAGGCTGTGGATTTTCCATATTCAAAAGCTACTTGGACATGGTCCTGAGCAATTTTCTGTCCAAGGAGTCCTGCTTGAGTGAGATGATTAGACCTCTACAGGTCTCTTCAAACCTCAACTGTTTTGTAATTCCGTGATTTTGTGTTTCTATGTATCCACACTGAAACAAATTCCTTTGATTAATAAATTCAAATAGTGTTTTTCTTCAAGATCCTTCTTGATCTTACACTAATTGAACAGAGTTACAATATCATTAAACACAAAGTTACATTTTGCATGTGAAATGCAGAAGATGTGATAGAACTCACATGTTGAGTGATACGAACTTTCCACTGATGGCAGCAACCCTAGTTCTTAGTTGAAAGTTTGAGGTGCAAACCACCTGCAAAAGTCAGTGCTTTCTAGTCTACAAACTTAAGGAAATGGATATCTGTATTTTCTCTCATAAGAATAACATAGTATTGGCACAATAAAAATAATGGCAACAAGCAGTAAAGCCTTATCACATTTTCTTTAAGTGACACCAAAATATAAATGGAAAACAATTTCTGAGTACTAGCTATTGGTTTTGCATGCGATAAATTACTCAAAAAGATATTTTGTGAACTGCTCAACTGTTTGCAAACTTGTATTCCATTGATGCAGGAGTAAACAAGACAAGTGAATAATTTTCTTCAGCGATTCAAGAAAAACCGTGAGTTTCAGTAATGTCCTGAAGGAAAAAATGAGCCAGCCTCATGTGTGTGTCAGGAATAGCTTATCTATAAAAGCATAAGCAACTGCAAACTCTAATTCTACCACTAAGTTTCACGCAACAAAGTCCAAAGTTTTTACCTTTACTGAAAAAAGATTTGCAAAGGGAAAAAGTAACCCTCCCTCAAACTGTGCTTCAGAAAAAGTAAAGGAGAGTGGCATTGTTGGAATTTCCATTTTCTTTTGAAATGTATGGCTACTTCTAGAAGGATTTTGCAAATATCAACCTAGATTCCTGCTGAGTGTCTGTGTGTACACAGGAAATTAGTAACTGTATTTAAGTGTTCTGCTAAATTGAGGGTCACATAACGGTAAATGAAGAAGAGCCCAACCTTTGACAGGTCCTAACTAGGAACTCTCTAAAAGTTGATGTTGCTGCTGAAACTAACAGAGACAACTTAGAAATTGAAAAATAATTAATGAAAGCTTAACATTTTTTAAAATAAAATTGAACAAAATCCCTAAGGCAGATAACTGTGGAAACTTTCATGAGACAAGAAGAGTCGAAGTCATCAGTCTGTTTCATCACTAAGGGCAGAAGCAAAACTGTAAGCCTTACACTAGTATAGCATAGCATAATGTATTAAAAAGAATTCTAATGTCTTTTTCTCTTTCATCTTTTTTCATGTTTTCAAAGATAAGCACTGTATGAGATTAATATTAGAATGACAAGGACACTGGATTGGAAATTCATTGGGGGTTTAAAATACCACATTTCAGGATTTACAGAAAGGATGAGAAAAATAAAACAGGAAATGGCATATTCAATGCCCTAGAATGGTGAGCTGCTGATATGTTGACGTCTAGGTTAGAGTAATAGGCAAAGCTAAATAGAACTTAACAAAAACCAGACCTTCTGTAAGATCTTTTACATTATTTTTTTAAAATAATTCTAGGAATCTTTTCCTTGAAAAATAACTAAAAGTAATGGAAGAAAGTCTCTGAAAGAAATCAGAAATTTAGATTGCCTTTGAATAGGCAAGTTTGGCTTTTTCCGTAGGTTGCAGTAATTTAGTTTTGTGCAATTTCTCAAAAAGTTTTCACAGGAAGAGGCTATTTCAGAAATAGCCATAGAAATAAAGGAATAAACCAAGAACACTGAAGGAAAATGAATGGTGATGGCAGATAGAGGAACACATACCTTACTGTATGCAACAGCTCTTGGAAACATCTGTGTGGGAGCCATGGTCTGCTATATAGATAGGTATGTAGGGTAGATAGGTAGATATTTTTTTTTCATTCTAATGTTCATCAAAAGACAACCAGAAACTCTGAAGGTAACAGCTTAAAAACACCTTACATCCTGCTCATCATAATCAATAATTTACGACATTCTGTCTGCCCTTCTACTGCTGACTTACACTGTCTATAATATATATGTGCAAGAATATGCTCACATATATTCCAGATCTCACTTATCGGGATTCTTTAAGAACAGTGTTTTGTAACCAGAGTTTTGTAGGCTCTTAGGTAGGAATTGTTTGAATATGTGAGAAGAAAAGAAAAAATATAAATATGAAGTGAAAGTAAATAATGAAAGCTGAAGATATTTTTTTTTCAGGAATATATTCTGAATGTATATATGTATGCATTTAATTTATATGTATATATGAGTTTTGATAGTGTAATACTGAAGGGAACACAGTTCACTGAATTACCATATGCTACAATTCTTCAAGTGTCATTAATGCTGCTGCTTCAATTATTCTCTGTGAACCAGTTCTTGACTGAATTTAAGTTGTCTTTTTTGGGTTTTTTTTCTGTTTAGGAAGATTATGCAAAACTACCCTCTCTTTCTGGCTGGTGCATTTGTTATCCACACAGACAAAACGAGTGATTTATCAAAAAATGTTCCAGCTATATATTTCTTTGCAAACCATTCACATTGACTAGTCAGTGGGTGTGATGTGTCTCATAAATTAAATATTATTTTTATTTTCTTTAATTGTATTTTAAGAACTAGAGAATAATAAGTGGCAAGTAGTGAAGGAAAACAACCCAGCTAGAGCCAATTCTTGATACACTCCATGTTTATGCTTAGTTTTGTAATGCTTTAAGGATTCATGTAGATTTTCATGAATAAGTAACTAGTCATAAATGACAAGAAATATGAACTATCATATGACAGTAGAAGTTTCTTCAGTATAATATTAGTGAATTAATTCTTTCTGCATCTGAGCAATCCAATGAACACAGAGAACGGAGCTTAAATATTCCAAAGCCTTAGGCTGTAAAAATTAAAACTGTTAAAATTGTTGTGACTGTGTCATCTGAGGAAAATTTTGCATGATAAAAATCCTATATTTTGTACTGCAGATATTTCTACAATAATTTTTACCTTCTCAGAACTTCGCATTCAGGGTTTACAACACAAGAAGTATTTGTGCCCTCGTGGCCAAGGCAGCCAATGATGGCATCCTGGGATGCATCAAGAAGAGTGTGGCCAGCAGGTCGAGGGAGGTTCTTCTCCCTCTCTACTTTGCCCTGGTGAGGCCTCATCTGGACACCTCTGGGCTCCTCAGCTCAAGAGGGACAGGGAACTTCTGGAGAGTCCAGCGCAGGGCCACCAAGATGATCAGGGCACTGAAACATCTTTCATAGGAGGAAAGGCTGAGGGAACTGGGGCTGTTTAGTCTCGAGAAGAGGAGACTGACGGGGAATCTTAATATTAATAACAAATATGTAAAAGGTGGGTGTCAGGAAGTTGGGGCATCCATTTTTTCTATTGAATCTAGCAACAGGACGAAGGGTAATGAGATGAAGCTGGAACACAAAAAGTTCCATAAAAATATAAGTAAAAGCTATTTCACTGCGAGGGTGATGGAGCACTGGAACAGGCTGTCCAGAGGGGATGTGGAGTCTCCTTTCTTGGAGGTCTTCAAGACTCACCTGGACATGTTCCTATGCGACCTGATCTAGGTGGACTTGCTTCTGCAGAGGGGTTGGACTAGAGGATCTCTAGGGGTCCCTTCCAACCCCTACCATTCTGTGGTTCTATGATTTTCCAAAAATCTTTTAACTGGTACATCTGACCATCTTAAAATCCATATTAAAGTTGACGTAGATGTACTTTAGCATGATTGTTTTTATGTTTTGGGTTTGTGTTTTGGTTTGCTTTTTTGTTCACTCAAATGTAAATTTCTGAACTATATTGGATGATATCTCACAGCTATTCTTGAACTGCTGGATCAAAAAAATAGCACCCTATTGCAAAGATGTAATAAAAGTAACAAAGAAGGAAAAGTGCAAGTTTGTACGATGCAGTTCAAAGACTGAGTTCTCCATGGACCATGCACAACTTCAAACATCACTTCTCCCTACCTTCAGCTGTAGTTGTTGAAGCAGGTGGAGATGTCAGCTAGTCCTGGGGGCTCATGAGCCTCTGAGGACAGAACTCTCATTGTGGAATTGATGCCCACTGATGCAGCAGACAAGATTCACTTACATTTTAACTTCATCTATATTAAACCCCCTAACTTTTATTTATTTATTTTCCCTTTGTAACTTCCTGTCACAATCCAACTGTGTCTCCTTTAGAAGGATGAAAGGCAATTAGATATGTTACTCAGTTTAGATAGCTGAGGAGCAAGCTAAATTCTGAGGTGATGACAGCTATATGAATGCTTACACAGATAAATACGTGATATTTTAACATACATGAAAAAGATCTGATTTTTTTAGTATCTATGATTTTTTTTCTCTTGAAACACTGCCACATTCTTTTCTGAGAGCTATAGATTGAAAGTTTGGTCTTCAAGTCTTGGATACAGGTTAGCAGAGCTTTTTGACCTCAGAGTAAAATATTAATGTAAGGTTTCAAACTACAAGCTGTCTGATAAGTAGATATAAAAATGATCAGAAAAATACTAAAAGGAGAATCAGGAGAATCATTACACTATACATTGAATTGCAGAGTGCTTTTCGGCTAATGGTAAATTATTCTTTAACTATATTTATGGGAGACTGAAGATAAAAAATAAAATTGCTCCACTGAAATTATAGCCGAAAAGAAATAGAAAGGATAAAGAACAGAAAAGTCTCTGAATTGGTGCTTTACTTGTGTCTTTTTACAGAAAAATGAAGATGGAGCACAAAGAAAGACAGGAAACGTATTTCCTAATGTAGCCAAGTACAGACAGAGGTATTTGATACAGTGTGGATAATAGAAATAGTGTACAATATAAGATATATGACTTTGAAATTGTTAATTTATTGGTTTTCTTTTTATATATGAATTATATTCGTACATATATTTTGTCTTTTACTTGTCACTGTCCTTCAAAGCCTTCACTAATTTAAATTTGATGGATATTTACACCTGAAAGAAAAGATAAATTAAAAGTGTTATAAGCAAACTGCAAGCATTATATGCATAAGAGATTGCCATCTCACAGATGTTAACCCCAGCTGACAGCTAAGCACCACACAGCCGTTGGCTCGCTCCCCTCAGTGGCATGAGGAAATCAGAAGAGTGAAAGTGAGAAAACTTGTGGGTTGAGATAAAGACAGTGTAATAAATAAAAGCTGCACTAAAAAAATGAAGCTAAACATGGAATTCATTCACCACTTCCCATAAGCAGGCAGATGTTCAACCATTCCCAGGAAAGCAAGGCTCCATTATACATTACAGTGACTTGGGATGACAAATGCCATCACTTTGAACATCCTCCCATTCATTCTTCTCCCAGCTTTATCTGCAGAGTATGGCATCCTATGTTGTGAAGTATCCCTTGAGTCAGTTGGGATTGTTTGTACCCCCCTTAGAGTTCACTGGTGGAGTGAGGTAAGAAGCAGAAAACACCTTGACTGTGTAAGTACTGCTCAGCAGTAAGCAAAACATGCTGGTATTATTAACACTGTTTCCAGTACAAATCCAAAACTTAGCCTCACACCACGTACTATGAGAAAATTAACTTTATCCAAGACAAAATATCTTCAAGTGTCCACAAAATTTCCATTTACCTTTTTTAGTCCATAACTTTGAGTTCCATTTTTTATGGTGGTCACTCAGGATAGATGGTGTGTAAGGTGCAGTTATTGGGCATCAAAGCCAGTTCATGTCAGATCACTGCTGCACTTGCACTACTTCTTGTAAGGCTTGTCCCACAGTGGTTCAGGTGGTTCCTGCTATAGTAATTCCTATAACATGCAACTCAAATCATGTGTTACAATAATTTGAGGGCATTTCCATTACAATCTCCAGCCCTGATCCCTTTGAATCAGATCATAGGGATTAACATTGCAATGAACTTCCAGCCCTTGCCTTTGCTTCACAGATTCACAGAATGGAGGAGACTTCTAAAGATCATCTAGTCCAATCACCCACGCTAAAGCAGATCCACCTAGATCAGGTTGCACAGGAATGTGTCCAGGTGGGTTTTAACAGAGGAGACCCCACAATCTCCCTGAGCAGCCTGTGCCAAGTCTCTGTCACCCTTTCAGTAAAGTAGATTTTCCTTATATTTAAGTGGAATATTTTGTGTTCCAATTTTTGTCCATCAGCCCTTGTCCTATAACTGGGCACTACAGAAAAAAGTGCCACTCCATCCTCTTGATATCCACCTTTTAAGTACTTGTAAGTATTAATGAGGTCCCCTCAGTCTCCTCTTCTCCAGGCTGAACAGTCTCAGTTCCCTCAGCCTTTCCTCATAAGGAACATGCTCCAGTCCCCTGATCATCTTGGTGGCTCTGCACAGGACTCTCTCCAGAAGTTCCCTTTCCCTCTTGAGATGGGGAGCCCAGAACTGGACACGGGACTCCAGAGGAAGACTTACCAACAGATTGCAATTCCCTTAGGATGTACTTGCTCCAAGTGGAGCCTTATCTATAAGCCACAGCTTCTTCAGAGATACACGTGGTCCAGCATGGTCTTACCAAGAGCCATAGAAGCAAACCTGCTTCAATATGGCTGCAGTCCCTCCAGGGGTGTACCTGTTCTTTCATGGGCTTATCCATGGTCACACTCCATCACGACCTCATGCACAACCATTGGTGTTTCAAAGTGTACCTGCTGCAGCATTTACAGGCACAGGCCTTTAAGATGTACTTTCTCCAGTTGTGGACTTATCCTTGGGCCACAATACCTTCAGAGCATTACCTGTTGTGGCATAGATGTAACCATGGCCACAGATGCTTTGAGATGTACCTGCTCTGAAATATGCTTATGTATGGCCACAGATGCTTTGGGGTGTCCTGCTCACACATGGACTTATCTACAGGTTGCAGTCCTGTGGATAAGTCTCAAGATCATGCTGGAGTTCCAGCATGCCGAATACAGCAGCATAGAAGCAGCAGTAATGCCCTGGCCACCTGCCAGCCCCAGCACATTGCTGTTGCTGTTATCAACATGTTCCCAGGCACAGCACAGTAAAATGAAACAGTACAGCTGTACAGCAAGCAGTGAAAGCAAAAAGCAGCCATTGATGAGTACTAGACTCTAATACACTGTGAGGCAAGCTAACCCCATGGTAAGCATAGAAGCCTGACAATTAATAGCTACACAGCAGTAACAACTGTAGTCAGTAGAGATCGGCTAGTTCTGATTGTGTGCCCCCCCAATTCCTTGTGCACTTGCTGAAAGGGTGGTATGGGAAGAAAAAAGGCTCTGACTCTGTGTAAACACTGCTCAGCAGTTACTAAAACATTCTCGAATGATTAACTGTGTTTGCAGCACAGATTTAAAGCATAACCCCATACTAGCAACTATGAAGAAAATTAACTCTATGCTGGCCAAAACCACCACAGAGATCATAATGAAATTTTCAAAAGTAAGAATGGCATTAGTAAAGTTCCAGTTCTGTTATTTGATAAAGTTCATAGATAAATTTTAGTTTTCAGGATCAGAGCAAACATACATATGCATAAAGACAGTTCAGCATAATGCGATGTAGTCCTGGATCCTTTGAAAGACTGATGTGTTGAATTTGAAATGCATCACATTTTGTGTACAGTGCTACTCTTAACTTACTCTTCTGATACCAAAAACACGGTTTAGCTATCAAATTAAAGAATGAAGATGTAAAACTGAACAGAAAAGAGTGTCTTCCTACTAATCAGATGAACTAGGAAATTTATCTCTTTTAAAAGTGCAAAAGTTCAGGTACAAAAAATAATCACTGTATAATTCTTTAAATATCTTTTTTCACTGTCTTTTAGCAAGTTATTTCTTTATTTATTTCTTCTCTTGGTTGGGGAATAGGGTCCTAAAATTCAATCTAAGTGTGCCAAAGAAAAATCACTACAAGTACACAAGCAAAAGATGATATCAACTTGTTCATTCTCAAAGTTTAGAAAAATGTAGATTATTTAGGCTCAAACCAGAGCAAATTGCACAATATAATCAGATATATTAATCTATTTTTATTATGCTTACTGATAAGACAGTCTTTGATGTGTTTCTGTGGTAGAATGATGCCGTTGCTATAATAGTGTAGAACGTGTTATGTAACAAGATAATGAGACGTGTCAAATAGATATGGATAGGTTAAAAAATAATTTAACTGAGTAAAACTTCTGTGATGTTTTTTAATATGTCTGACCTGTAAGGTTCTTAAATTTGTCTCTAGTAATGCCAAGCATAAGTACTTTGCTAAACTAGACTTAAGACATGTTGTTTTCCCTATTGTTATAATGCCTCTCTTATAGCAACTTCTGTATTTAAGTCAGTCTTAAACTTTTTCTTCTGCTTCTTATAAATATTTCTGTCTCATAGAGTGAGAAAACTAATCTGAACCCTATAGAAAGTATTATTGTTTCTACAAAGAAATTCTATAAAAAGAAATAAAAGCTCTCTTGTATATAGTTTATAGATACGTTTATTTCTAAAGTATCATATCGTCATCTGCATTCACATGCTAGGATAAAATCTGGAAAGACATATAACTTTACATAGGGCTGCTTTAACATCCTGATGAATTTAATTAGACTGTCCATTTTGTAATGCAAATTAAGAGGTGTAGTGAAGGACAGAAGTTTATTTGGAAGCTACATGATAGTGTCTGCAAACTGTAAGAATCTTACAACCTGTAAGGTTCTGAAAATCTATGTCTGGATAATAAGACCTGAAAATGGTGTACTACAATTCAGGTTTGTTGGCAGATACATAGATTTATGATGTAGCCTGTGAAAACTGGATACTCTCTGTTGACTATTTGATTGAGAGGACTTTGGTTCTACAAAAATTATTGGTAGTGAAAATTTAAAACCATCAGAAGACATTGTGGTACAAAAATGGCAATGCTAAGCCATACAGATTTCCATCTACATAAACTTTCACAGTGACCATTTGCAAATATTTAGGGAGGGTTATAAAAGCATATACTAAAGTTTTCCCATGTTCTTGGTTTTTTTTTTCACTGGACTAGAGTAAACTTTCTTCACATCAACTTGCATGAGGCTAAGTCTTGGATTTGTGACCAAAACAGAGTTGATAGCACATGGAGGTTTTAGCGTTTTCTGTTTCTCAGGCTGCCAAACCAATGATTAGGCTAGGGGTGCAGAAGAAATTGGGAAGAGACACAGCTGGGACAGCTGACCTCATTGGACAAAAGGATGTTCCAGACCATATTACCATATCATGTTCAACAGTAAAGAAGGGAAGAAGGAGGAAGGGGAGGACTTTCACAGTTACAGTGTTTGTCTTCCCAAGTAACCATTCCTGTCATGACTTCAGGTCATCTGAGAAGAGCAGTACACTTGAGAGTCATGGCTTTGCCCTTGTGTTTGAATATATCTCTTTCTGGTGGTCACATAGGTGTATCAATATCTATGAGGATGCCATATAGTCATACTGGAGGCCAATTCCCTGTAAAGTGAAGGACTGCAGAGTAAGTGTGTAGGTATATATGGATTAGTTGAAGAGTTATTAGGACCTGTTGGACAGTAACAGGAATTTGAAGGGCAAGTGACAATGCAAAAACAGATGTACTTATGCTGTTTTGGAGTTAAAGAGCCTAAGAGTGTGGTCAGGAGTACTGACATTTGAAGTGGGTTTTTATAAGGTGTTGTTCTGGAGGTATCATTTACATTAAACATTAAGAAAGCAATTTTACCAAACTCTCAGTAATAATTGCATACTTTGCAAAGATAAGAAATCTTGCTTTAGAATATTACTCTCTTTTTCACATTTACTGTGACTTAGAAGTTGTTGTTTTGCATTTTATTTTCCAGGCTCTTGGAAATCAAAACCTACCAAGAGTAAACTATTGACAACTTAGAGACTCCAGCTAGATTAAATAAAGAAAAATAATCTTTTATCTGCAAAATGAATTTCTGTTGAGCATAATCTCAAAGGTTACTTTGAAAAAAAAAGAAGTAATTTCATAGTTAAGGATAGTTTATGGCTTAATGATTTTTGCTTCAAGATACAGAATCATTAGATCTAGGCTGTAAGCCAAATTTTTCAAGGAGGACAAAATACTTTCAGGAGCATATATATCATACCACTACCACGGTAGATTAGTTCATGATGTGAATACTTAGATTTCCCCTCTGCTTCTTGATTTTATGTCTTCACACAGAGCAGCCCCTACTGTTGAGCTATACTTGTGTTGTGGTTTAGGTCTGTCCAGAAACAAAGGACGACGATCAGCCACTCATTCACTCCTAAAAGTACTGAGGGTCTTTGGAAGCCCTTAAGGACAAGGAGGGCTCACTTACAACTTGTAGTCCCAGGCAAAACAGACAAGACTACTTGACTTGGGGAAGAAAACAGAAATTAACTGAATCCACCAACAACCAAAAACATAGCAGATGGAAATCAAAACAGAGTGGCACATTAATGAAGAGCACAAACAGCCCTTTAAGACCACCCTCCCTACCCCTCCCCTCTTCCTTGGTTCAGAGTCCTGATCCAGGTGTCTTTACCTCCTCCCCCCATGAACAGCTCTGGGAGGCAGGGAATGGGGGTTTCAGTCAGTCCTTTCCTGATGGCTTCTGTCACTTATCTTGCCTCAGGGCAGGCGGGCTCCGCACTAGGCTTCCCTGCTCCAGTGCAGGGTCCTCACAGGCTGGGCAGCCCTGCAGAGGCCGCTCCTATGTGTGTTCATCCTGATGGCTGCAGCTTCTCTCTGCCTCCTGTGGATCTCTGTGGCCCGCAGTCTCTCCAGCATGGCCGGCGCCATGGCCACCTCCTCACACAGTCTCTGCCAGTCCAGGCGCACTCCTTTGGAGCTGCTGGTGGCTCTCAGTCCTGCCATTGTTATCCATGGGTTGCAGGGGCACAGCCTGCATTCTCATTGCAGGCTTCAGGGCAGTCTCTGATCTGGAACTCCTTCTTCCTTCCTCTTTTTCTGACTGTAGAGTCCACATGATCACCTCCATCTTTCTTACACCACTCCTCCACCTCCTCTTCCACTTCAGTGTTGCAGATTGGCCTATCTGGGCTGGAAGTGGTACAACCTCAGAGCTGGGAGAAGTTCTGAGATCTGCTTACAGGAATCAGTGCTGCAGCCTCCTCCCTCTGTTACCAGGCAAAAAGCAGCTCCACGTGAACCCATGAGAGTCTGTCACAGATTCACAGAATACTTGTGATTGGAAGAGACCTCTTGATGCCATCTAGTCCACCTGCCCTGATCAAGCAGGATCAGGTAAAGTAGGATAATCTAATAATATGGCTGTAAACTCACACAGCTGATACATTGCTGGATAATTCATTTTTTTTGTTACAATTTGTAAAGACAAAATTCAAACAAACCTAATGACATCCTCCCCAATTATTCATATTTATGAGCCTTTAAAGTGGTTTAGATTCTACTTAGGATTTCAAGATACATAATGAATACATTAAAATAATTTAATTCTGAACTTCATTTTGAAAAAATATACTAATTTAATTTGAAATAAGAAATGAAATATCCTTACATAATAATAAAGTAAAATAATTTTCATGACATACTTTTTCTCTACATGACAATCTATAAAAACTTAAATATACTTTGTCTAAAATGATGAAGCCTATTTATTTTATAAAAGACTTTGATTTAATTGCTAGTAGTATTTTCTTTTTATAATAGTGTTTATTCTGTGTGAATAAAATCTAAGAAGGTTCCATATTTTTCCTATTTTTTTCAAGGAAAAATAAACTTGAAGAAGCAAGAGGAATGACAAAACATGTTTAAAGCAAAGCTAATGCTCCATCTCCAGAAGCTCTGTCTTTCTTTAATAACCAAATGTTATGGTATATCTGCAAAGAATAAATCACACAGCTGCTCAGTTCTGGACAGTAATCTTTCCTGACAGTACAACATTAATACTTTCAGAGAAAGATAGGAAGACTTTCATTTTTAACTTACAAAAACAAATAGTGTGTTACATTCTCAAAAATATATTCTCATCGTGCTGAAACAGAGAAATGCTATGCTTCTAGTTCAGCTCAAATATTTTGTACTTTTTTTTGTAATAAATAGATAATACTAATATACAGTTTAGCTTGCACATTGCTGTAATGGTGCAAATATGAGAAAAATGGATCAAAATGTATAAATAGTGTCTGTTCATTGAGGATGTAATATTTATCATATGAATTTTTACAATGTCCAGTGTCCACTTTCATTTCAGGTATATTAGTATTTTATCTTCAAAGGGATATTGAAGGTAAAATTCAATGAAGAGGTGTATGCAGAAAGATATCTCTGTGCACTTATTCTGATGGTGCTCATGATGTTTCTTTTCATCACTTTTTTAAAGAAAAAACAATCAGCTGCAATTTAAAATGTAGACATCAAAATGAAATTTATTTTTACTGTAAGAATTTAAAAGGATTTTTTTTTGGTGAAGATAGGATTAAAAACTCTCTGTAATTACTAAATCTTAGCTGCTAATTTATTTTAATTGTTTTTTTGGCTGTATTGAAAGGTGAACACTTTCTTCAATTTCAATACTACTAATGAGCAGAAATTTTCCAAGTCTCATCCTGCACAGACAACAAACGAAGACAAACTAACTAGTTATAATGTCTTTCTTATCACTGACATGATGATTGCAATTACTGCCTGCAATGAATATGAGACTAAATGGGGATCTTCAATCTGAGATACTGCAGTATTTCAACTTCTGAAATACCTGCTCTCTGTAAAAGAACAGAGATTTGGGATCTGTGGGGGCAATCACTTTAGTTCTGTTTTCTGATCCATGCATATCTGTTTGCTCCAGACACTTCCTTTCTGAGGTCTCAGAGCCCTCCTATAGTCAAATGTTGCTTGGAAGGGCTCTCTCATGCTCAGCTACCTTCAACAGTCAGTGAGATTCAGAATAGGAGAAAAAAAATTAAAAAGTGGAAAAAGAAAAGGAGAATATAAGTAAAAAGGACTACAGTGACATATGGCTGCCCACCCTTACTGAGATGCATTTTCCCTGTGTTTGGCTTAGGCAAACTGATCAAGGAAACAATAAGTGTTTCTCTGGGAAACTCTTATCCATTCTACTCCAATTAACTTTTGGTTATGTCATTGTAGTTACAAAGGCAAAGATTCTCAAAGATAACTTGGAGAAAAGTGTGAAGCCACAAAACATTATCCACAGATGTCCAGTCTAAACCAAGAGGAGTTAGAAGTTCATCCCTTCAAAAAAGTGATACCTACCTTCTATGTTTGCTTAAAGATGTTGAATGAAGTTGTGCATCCTTCCCAAAGGATTCCATCAAAATGTCACTATTACTGTCTATATCCTCTACAGAACAGTGGTTATGTACTGAAAAGGACTTCACAGAATCACAGGATTTGGGGTAGGGGTTGGAAGGGATCTCTAGAGATCATCTAGTCCAACCCACCTGCTAAAGCAGATCCACCTAGAGCAAGTCAGACAGGAACATGTCCAGGTAGGTTTTGGTTGAAGTATAATACCGATAATGAATACAGACAGAATAAAAAGATGTCACACAAAACAATAAAGCTTTAGCACTTTCTGCCTTTGTCAGAGATTTAAAAATATTTAAAATTTTTAAATTTATGTTTCCAAAGAGCTTGTTGACAAGACTATTAATATCTTAATATCTCCAACTATTTTTTTTTTCTGATATGATACGGTGCCATAAACACTTTCTTATAGAGGCATTCCACTACTACAACCAGGGCAAGTCACACAATCAAAATTTTATCGGTCCTTCTTCTGTAGAGAGATATATATATATATATATGTATAAGCATATGCTACTTAAATTCAGCATGTCGTTTCACTTTTTTCTTTTTTTTTTTTTTTGCCTGGTTCAGTTATCTATAGAAGTCAAATTAAGGATCAGGTTAGACAGAAATTGACATCCTTTATACATGAGCCTCCCTTGATGCACAGTATTAAGTGTTTCACATCTCAGTAGAATTCTTTCCACCTGAGAGGGAAAACCTTTTCTGCATCATAAAAGTGTGCTGTAAAGAACACATAGGCAGAAAGGAAGAACAGATGATCGATGAAAAGACTATCAGCTGGGATAGTCAGTATATGCAACCACTAATAGAGCTTTAAGACTACTATACATTGACTCATATTACATCTATGTGCAGAGGTGCTATGTCTTATCTTACTATCCTTGGGAAAGTGAAGAATATGTGATAGGTGTCATAACCAAGGAAATATTTCCTTGCTTATGTTAATAAAAACTTCTGTGCATTAGGAATTTAAACTTCTCTGGAAACCATGAAGGTAGCTAGATGCCAACTTTGTCAGAATTAGCAGCCTGCAGATGCTCTTGATGTTACTCTTATGGGACACTAAGGAACAATTTGCCATGATTAATTTTTCCAATGATTCAGTCCTACCACCTCCTCCATTAGGACAAAACAGAATGTTAAGCATGCAGTGAGCTATACAGAATTAATCATAAAATATATGATATCATTATTTAAAAGCAGAAGAATAATATCAGGTGCCAAAGGTAAAATTAAAGCCATAGCAGAAGATATTCATCTGGTCATAGAAGAGAAAATACAGTGATACTCCTCTTCCCTCACAACCCTAGTGCATCTTGTCATTGCCTAAGCCATCCCCTCCTCTATCCACTCTGTAGCCAGGGGAGACACTGAAGACATGGGAGAAAGAAAAGTGTCTTTTGGCAGTTTGACAACATTCTTTCTTGAAAACACCCATTTTTCATCATTCCTTTCTAATAGTTTTCTGTGCTACAACAAGGGAAATAATGAAGAAAGTGGAGATTACCAGTCATGTTGGTTTCAGGCATCAAGTCAACCTTAGAAGAATCTTGGGGAACAAGGGGTAAGTTGCTAGAGGAAGAATTTTTGAAGCTGGAGATACCAGCTGCTACACTTTCATTACCTACTCCCAGCCTAGTTCTACCTACTCCCTGCTAGTTCTGATTTTTTTGGTCAGAACTCTGAACACTTCTGAGCATATTCCTTCTCTGTTGTCTTCTTTGTGTTGGGAATGACAGGAAAGGGGAAGTTATATAGAGGACTGACAAGAAAAACTCCCCAGCGCTAAGTGTAGGATACAGAAGGGTTCTTTGGAAAAGTGTGTAAGGGCAGTTAGGAAGTGGTAGAAAATGGATGGAGGCAATGAAACATGGTATAGAAGCTAGTTTTGAAGACAGGACATTTGAAAACACTACAGCAGGTAATAGGAAATCAGGGAGAGAGTCAGACCTGAACAATACAGATGAGTTTATCGGATTGAATTGGCAGTGACAAAGTATTTCAGTAATGGTTGATGTTAGCACAGAGATAAATCTTATTAGGCTTAGGAATACAATAATACAATAGCCAAAGTTACTACTTGTTTTCCAGTATGTCTACATTTTCTTCCTCCCCGTCTCAGTGCATTTGTCTAATTTTGAAATAACTTAAAGACAACAATACACATATTCTCAACCTTTTTTGTTCCTTCATTAACAAAGCTAT
This sequence comes from Urocolius indicus, assembly GCA_013401255.1. NCBI lineage: Eukaryota > Metazoa > Chordata > Aves > Coliiformes > Coliidae > Urocolius > Urocolius indicus. Next base: position 32,298 of record WBNH01000055.1, on the reverse strand, counting down.
TGATTAACATTTAAGTCCAATAGTTATCAAAGTGATAGATGTGTTGCTTGAATTGGGCAGAATTCTAGGAAATTTCTGTCTCTTATAGGAAACTAAAACATCCTTGGGAAAAAATGCAAAGATGTCTGTGCCTTGAAGACAAGTTACCTTTATGCTGTGTTATGTTAGTGTGCTGCAAGTACAGAAATCTGGTATCATTAACAGATTCTGGAACAATAAAGTGACAGTTTAGCTTGGAAAGGACAATTAGTCCTTAACCAATCTCATTTCAAAGACAATTATCTGATGTAAGCAAATAAATCCTTTAGACAGAAGCACGTAAATATGCTATAAATATGTACAACTCACACAGCAAATTCAATTTAGCCTGCATACCTCTGTGGCATAGCAGTCCATAGACGAATGCTCCAGAAGTAGACTAGACTTGGCCACCAATGAATGAAGGCCATTCCATTGGAACTAGGTAGCAGATGGAAAGTAGTAGATTACCAATTGATCATGAAATATACATATGATACAAGTATGCACTGAAGCATTAGCTAAGTAAATAGGAGAACACTAGGAAGAAATAAGTAATATTGCCTTTTTCACATACATCAGTGTTATTTCATCAAGCTCTGTAGTGTAAAGTTGGGGAGATTTTAGAAAAAAATTAAAGAGTTCAAAACAAGTAGAAGAGTAGAATGATAAAACAAGGCCGTACTAAAACATAAGGCATATAAGGCATAGTTTCCAATATTGATAATAAACAACTTCACCTATATGACAGACTACATAGAGATTCATTATATGGAAATCACAAGTCATTAAGGAATCTAAGAAAATGTAACCCAGCAATCAGGTTGCAACACTCTTTAAAAAAGTGTCATTCTTTAAGATGACTATGACAAAAGTTAATGCGTATTCTTTTAGGCTGTTGCAAAACAAAAGTAGGTTGATCTTTCCTATTTCTGCTTTGTTGTGTTACTAAGTAGAACTACAATATTCTTTTTTTTCATTAGATGGAACATATAAGAAACTAATATTAGATTGGGCGGGATAATAGAACATACTTGTATCAGAAAGAAATGTGCTTTCTCCTATTGTATTTAATCCTTAATATTGAAGAAAGAAATGCACATCTGTTTGGTTTTATTTTGTCTTTTTTTTTAATAAAGGACTTCAAAGCTGTTTTCATGCAGCTGTATAATAATCTTTGTCTTCACATGATGTATCTTTACCAATGAGATGCCCTCGGTGATAGATGCTCTAGCTGTTGCACTAAATCTGGAAAGTATTGCTTTGTTTTATGTTTTGTCCTGACAGTACATTTCAATTTTGTAATGTCTTTTTGTAAAATTGTGAGTTTAGTTCATATCTACAAATTACATGATTGAGCTAAATCACACAATTCCCTGACAAGCAATGACTGTCCCTTGTCTGACTGGGAGTTTTCATGGCTAATGCTATGAGCTGTTATGTAGAGCAGTTACCTTCAATTAGATAAAGCCAAAGGGAAATAAAGTTCACTGTGAGGGAACTTCAGAGTTCTACAGCTGTAGGAGTGAGATCCATTAATCTACACAATGCCAAATACCAGGCAAGAAAGGATTATAAAAGTTAATCTTGTTGACATAAATCTTTAATATTCGAAGCAGACTGCCAGAATGCCTTTCCCATTTGATTAGTGTTGTTGTAAGTAAAGAGAATTTGTTATGTGAAGTACGTAAACTGGGCAATAACGTCAAGGAGCAATGCCTTACAGGTTGAATAAATTACTGAGCTATTGAATATGTGGTCTATTAAGACACTAAATGACTTTGTAGCATTCCACTAAGGTCAATGAAAAGAGTCAATATATATAGAAACAAGCTAATTAGTAGAGCTGATGTAGCTGTCAATTAAATTGGTAGACATGTAATATATTAGGGGTATAAAGCACTATTATATAACAGCTTGTCACATTAAGAGGGCTTACTGTATATGGCCCATGTTACAGCACATTGACACTATCAACAGATTGACAGGAATATATTAATTGGAGAATGAGTTTTGTAGTGAAAAGTAAAGTCAGTTCTAATTACACAAATTGATATACATATAACATAAACAAAAGAGTCATATGCCACTGTGATGGTGACCCAGTTTGCAGTGATATACTAAAACCCTGAAATTGTACAGGCACAGCTACCACCTTCACCTTCACATTTGGAGTGCTGTGTCTGGTTCTAGGCTCTACAGTAGAAGAAACATATGGACTTAATGAAGTGTGTCTATGCTAGCCACAAAAATTATGAAGTGACCAGAGCATCTGTTGTGCGAGGCTGAGAGATGGGCCTGGAGAAAAAAGAGTAGGAGGAATCTCATCTGTGTGTGCATGTTCCCGATGAGCAGGAATGAAAAAGAGGAAACCCATTTCTTCTCAGCCATGCTCACTGGCAGGACAAGAGGCGATGACTGCAAATGAAAACTCATTTGTGATAATGCATGTTGTCCCATCTGAACACAAGAAAACTTGTCAAACACTGGCACAAGTTACACAGAAAGGTGTGGAGTCTCCATCCTTGGAGATATTCCAAACTTGGCAGGATATGATAAAATGGTGACCGTTTGATTCAAACTCTTGAATTAGTTTGAACTAGTTGAACTAGATGGGTTCCCGCTTCCACTTTGAGAGAATTTTTATTTCAATGACTATTATAGTTTTATAGATCAAGAGCTGATAAGGTTTTGCATGTGTGTTAAACTACTTTTTTGTAACCTCTTTTGTTATTAGTATTATGAATGATCAACAGCCATTCAGCTTGAATAATATGTGAAGTTTTAATAATTTTACTCAAATATTGTTTCTTAGAATTGTTTTATGTTTTATACTATTCATTGTCGCAGTGTGACTTAATATTTTTTTTCAAAGTATAATTAAGCTTTTCCACAGTGAATATTTCAGTTAATTAATGAAGAGCTGATCTGCATGCACTCCTCAGTGTCACTGAAAATCAAAAGCTGACGTGGCCCCACAGACTTATGCACTTTACATTTGACTTTCTGAAGCAATGAGCATTATCAATTACATATAAAGTGAAGGTAAGCTTTGGCTGCCCAACATCACAACTAATCAATCTCAGTCTTATCAGTCTCTGTATTACATGATATTGTTTTCTATGTCACAAAACAAGAGCCATAGTACTAATTATCCAGAACAAAGTGGATCTTTGAATATGTTTTGTTTAAAAATTGGAAAAAAACTATTTTTAAAAAATCCATTATACTATAAAATATGTTTTGAGTTACCTTATTTTACCTTGTTCTGGTTTTACCTTGTTTACAACTTGTTATCCTGTGCAGGATAACAGGATATCCAGACAGGGCCATTGCTCTGCACGGCAGGAACATGTTGTCTCACTAAGAAACAGAAGGTAGCAGTGAGACAGAACACATTTCACTCAAACGATACGTTCAGGCATTCTATCTTGATACTCCATAAGGAGCCACCGGCTCCAGTGATTGGCGGTGGAGAATAAGAAATGCAGCACAATCGTCCTGAGCAAAAGTGACAGAAAAACTTGCAAAATATGTTTTATCCTAGAAATGGCAGAAGCCTCTAAACCTTTGGGGCCTGATATGCTTTAGCTGAGAGGCAGATGGGCTTCTGCTAGAATTGCCTTGACTCCCTGGCCAAATGCATGAAGCACTTCAAAACTACTTTGGCTCTACACTGGAAATAGTGCATCTGGTGATGGCACATGAAGATTTATGGCTCCAGGAGGGTGACTGCAAAACTGGGAGCTTGGTGGGTGCAACAGCTGTGCCCTGGCTCCCAATCTCCCTGTGGTGATGCCAAGGCTCTGGATAGGCATCAGATCACTTAGACCAGGTGCTGTACCTACAATAGGGACATGGGCTATGCTGTATCTGTAAAAAATATGAGCCTGAAATGGGACTTGCCTGATTCCTTGCTCATGAGGGTTTATAGAATACAGCTGAACATTTTTTTTTTCCCCAAGAAGTGATGCAGACTCATCTTGGACAACAGCTTACCATAACTTCAACTCCTACCCTGGCCCTGTGCAGGGTACTAATAGAGATGCAGGTTCTGAGAAGCCCAGGCAAACCCTTTTTCAGGTGTTTCCAATTCCAGCCAGTGCCATGAGAGCTGAAGGCTCATCATTCTCAAACAAGCTGCTGAGAGAAAGAGTATTCTAGAGCCATAGCACCTGGGTAGAAATAACATAAAGGACATTCTCAGCAGATTGCTAATAGTTGTTTAGGTCATAACAGAAGGATGGGACTTTTAGCAGAGTTACTGCTTATGAACATTGACTGGGAAACTTTCCATCTTCTATATAGTAACTTCATAGAAGTCTTCGGATTCATCTGTTACTTGAATTGTCTCCAGAAAGGGTGAGAAAATGTATAAAGATAATGTTTGTTTTTATGTAGATGAATATAGAGTAAGAACAACATTCATCTATTGGTGAAACACCACATTGAAATTACATTTACACCTTTCTTACATAAGAAATCATTGCAGTCCTTCAAAGGACAAACTCAGCCTAATAGTAGTGCTGTCTAAAATACATCTGTACATCCTAAGTTAAGCAAGAGGTTTTCAGATGCTCTTCAATCTTAAGCATGCTGTTTCAAGTGTTACAGGAATGCATGGCTTTTTAAGAATCTTGCATTTTCTCCTGTATTACTATTAGATGCTCTTACAAAATGAAGCCACAACATCTCCAGCAATCCTATATAAAGCAGTTGTCATTATCAATGATTTTTTTTCAACAGAAATAGAATTAATTGAGACTAATACAGCAAAATCTGTCTTTTTTTCATGAATTGTTAAGGAGTTGGACCTGCTTCCTATGAATATGTGTTGAAAAGCAAATTACTGAAACAAAACACAGGCTAGATAATTTGAAATTTCTCTACCTTTCTTTTAATCATTTAATATTTATTCCTAGAAATATTTCAACAATATGCATGGGATACATCCTGCTTCTTAGCTAATGAATATGTCAGAAATACACATGGCTGAATGCATACTACATATGGCTACTACGAGATAACCATACCTGAGAAGCTACCTCTGAAAAGTATTAATCTGAACATTCTAGTGACCACCTATGAATAATGGACACAATCAGAGACAATCAAGCCTGATTTAAGTGTTTTGCATATGATGTGCTAACCAAAGGAATGGAGGTAATGAGCAATCACTTCTGAAGAGCTCAAACAGACAAAGTGGTGTCTCTTCTCTCAGGAGCTAGAGATGGAAAACTGTCAAGCTTGTCTCCTACTCTCTTGGTGCTCTTGATTGCTTTTTACAACGGACCACTGTCTACTGAAGCAGGATAAGTTTCTTTGAGGAAACAGACTCATTCTGCTGAGTAGAGAAAATGGTGAAAATGAGAGTTTACAGTTAATTCTATGAATTTCAGTTGTTTATACAGCTCTTCTTGAATACCTTAACTTGAAATCTGGTATGGAGATCTTCCCTCTGATACTTCTAGTTAGTTTTTATCTATCATCTGCCACATAAATAAAATATTTTGTATTTTAGACTCTTCCTATCTTCCCACTGTTTGTAGTCATAGTTTATCATGTAAATCTGGCTTTAATTTCATTATAAATGGAAATAAATGGGAATTTCATTATAAATTTGACAGTATTCTCCACTTGCACATTTTCTGCTTTTCTGTGGAACTTGCACAGGAAATTGGAAAATATAAATCTAAATTAATTATCTAGCAGTTTAATGAATTGTAGTCTTCTAAAAATAGTGAATTTCAAAATTTAGCATTCTGAAATTCTGATAGGAAAACTTTCAGGAAATTTTAGCTTTTCTAGATGACTGGCTATGTTATGTAATTGTTTAGATTTATTAATAACAAATATTTTATGCTTTATTACTAAATATATATATTTTTGTGTGTGAGGCAGCTATATCTCTCTAAATAGATATAGAAAAGCTACCAGCTCTTTAGATATAGAAAAGTAAACAAATGATTGCATATGTTATGGTTAGAGAACACTAGGACAATATAATAGCATTTGAAGTTGGTTGTGGGTTTGGTTTTTCTTTAAGATACAAACACTTAGGTAAATATTAACAACAAGAATCGCTCCAGGCCAATTATGGATTGTTCACTATTCATGTTAGCTAAAGCAAGAGTCCATTCACCAGTGTTTGTTATTACTCTCTTCCTGAAAACCTAATATTTTTCTTTTCTGAAAATCTTTCTTATGAACCTGTCATCATTGAAAAAGTAATTGACATCTTTCAGTATAACCAGAAGAGGAATATAAAAATCGCTATATATTTGTGATCCCTTCACAACAGTGACACTTGCAAACCAGTTCTTGCTCATTTTTGAGGATGAGGAAGGTAAAATATAAAACTTTAGTCAGATGTATTTTTGTATAGACTTGGATAGAATTACTTGAGTGATAAAAACGGATGAGACTTATTCTGAATTATAGCCTTCTTGGAAGTTAATAAATAAGAAAAAAATCATAAGGAGATCACCCTTTTTAACAGCAAGTTGATTGTAACTGAACTGATCACACGAATTTTTCTGTCTCTTTTACTCTGAAGTACTATTCATGTTTCAAATATTTTAAAGATTTTGAAATATATGCTATTCACAAAATAGCATGGAGTGAGTGGCATTCTTGTTTGGCAAAGAAATAAAATTATAAACTGTTCACTTGCCTAACAAACTATTTGATGTGCATAAACAGCATAATATCCTTTATCCTTCCTTCCTCCTGACTGAGTGTAGCATCTTCAGAGATTTAACAAGTGGCTACTGGTATTGTGAGGATCTTGGTGACTGAATTAATTTTCAGTGATACTGAGTTGTTTGATATATTCTGTAGGAGGATTTGCACTGAAAGTAAACAAACAAAAAAAAATTTAAATATTAACTTTCCCAGTGTTGACAACACCATATTCAAGTAATAATGTTACACCACTTGAAATATATTAACTTAAAATATGTTTGAAAAAATGTATGCAGCTTCCATGTGACAAGCTTAGTGTGTGCAATTCGAATGTGTTGTGGAATTCATTAGAGAATTTAGCTTGAGATAGCAGAATAAGTGGAAACATACTATTCAGAACAGATAAATACAATTTTTTCTTACATTCAGGTCCTATAGATGTGAATCATAATTATAATATGTGATTCTGAATGCTCTATGGATATGTTACTAGTTCTTCAGACATAATTTATACAATCTCCTTCTCTTTTTTGTTTTTTTCCTCATAGGATAAACTTTCTTCAAAACACAATATGTAATAATTTATTCTCTGATGCCAAAGACAATTGACTGCTATTGCAGAATATACCTCTCACCATCAGTTGAACATGTAGAATCCTCCTTATATCATTTAATGAGCCTCCCTGTTTCTGGGTCTCATTGAGTATTCCTCAGCCAATTGCTGATAAAGCTATTCTGCTTGAATAAAGCTATTTTTATTATAAAAATCCAACTAATTATAACAGTGTAATAATTTGGGATTTTAGGGTTTACAGGAACTGTTTGGAATGCTCTCCTGATTGTTAATGATCCTTAATAAAACCGATGGAATTCTCCAGTCTGATCAGAAGCTGCAAAAGAGTCTCTGAGGTGTATGATATGTCATTTGATTCGCACACAGCAAGTAAGCCAGGAAAAATCTATAAAAGGAGGGTGTTGAGGGGCTTTGATTGTGTTACTGAGCTATTTCCTATGTAATGTTTTGTTCTGCTAATTTGCCAACTTGGAAACACTGGAAAATAATTGTATTGGGAGTTTTAAATTTTAAGCATTACAATATTGAAGAAGTGGCATGCAGAAATACAATTTTTTTTTTTTAAAAAAAAAGTAGAAAATCTCCATCTAAATTGCAACTTGAATGCACTCTAACGATTAATATACACAATCACTCAAAAGACCAGCTGCCTGATCAAAATTACTGGTCCAGACCTTCATAAATAGTTGAAACTTCTTTATATTAAAATAATATAATCCTAAACTAATTTTGGAAAATTCAGACACTTCTGAAAATTATGATGTCTAAACCTTTGTGAATCATAATCCACCTCTGAATATAGACCCAGATTCTTGGTGTGTATCTGGCTTGTTAGGTATCTAGATGCTTAATGTCATTTGTCTTATAACTGCTCTGAAATGTTTCATATTTAGAGACCTAGACACATAACTTCCCTGAGCAGCTATTTTTCATTGTCCAGTCACATAAGCATACAAAACTTCTTGTGGAGCACCAACAAAACCATTTGATTGCTAGATCAGGTCACAAATAGAGATCCAGCAAAACAGATGTTTCTACTCCATCTCAACAGAAACTGTAGGCAAGCTTATCACAAAGGTGTGGATTTGATAGTGGGATCTTTCATATAAAGAATAAGAAGCTAAGAGTCAAATCTTTGTTATATGAAACTGACTTAGGACTCCCGTATTTTGACAAACTAGTCTCCTGGCCATGATGGGTATCAACCACTGAGTACACTGCTAGTGACTTACCTCCAACTTTTACCACTGATCACAACCCTCTGGACGTATTTCTTCAGTCAGTTTCCAGTCTACCTCACTGTCCACTTATGTAAACCATAATTTCTCAGTTTGTCTATGATGATTTTTAAGGAAGACAGTGACAAGTGACTGGAGACAGCGTCAGATGCTTTACCAACTCAAGGTAAAAAACATGCATTGCTCTCCCCTCATCCAACACTCTATACATTTCATCATAGCAGGATATCAGATTGGTCAAGCATGATTTCCTCTTCATAAATCCATGCTTACTTAAATTGCAATTGTATAGAGAGTATAGAGCTCCATATGGCATCTTCTCTTGTCAGAGGCAGGATCTTGCATCATGTGAACATTTAGTCGGTCCTTTCTTGTGCTCATACATATTTTATGCTTTTTTACACACTCCAGATTTGTTTAGTGAGAAATTATTAAAAATAATGCTTTTATACTATGAACAAAAGTTTAGACATTTCACTGAACCTGAATCAGTGCATCTTGTTCTTGGATAAAGTACTTTTTCTCACCAGTCAACCATTCAAAATTTCCTAATGATGCATTAAAATATATTCAAGGCTGAAAATCTGCTTTATTTTCAAATATGTGACTGCTAACAGCTGATATGCTTAGCTGGAGTAATCAGAGTTTGGCAATCTTAATGAGCTCTGAACTATAGCAGAGCAAATTGAAGAGTCACCTATTATAGAAAGTAAAGTTAAAATACCATACCTGACTAAGCTTTATGTTTGTTGAATACCTCTCTGATAACACCCTTAAGTCATAAACACTTGCAGAAAGAAAGAATTTTGGAAAATATTTGCTGTATGCAAAAAGTTTTTTTAAAAAGTTTCATGTAGGATTGTTCTGAAGTAATATCAGGAATTTTGGAAGACACTGTAAACCTGGGTCTAAGGTTAGAGATAAAAACTTCAATTAAGTTTTCTAGAATAGCCCTTTGTGTTAAAATACTGACCTAGGCACAAATATGTGAATCCTCTTAGTTTAAAAATCTTAGAAAGAAGACATAGCTTGGAAAATCTAGGCATACCTGTTCCTGCCATACAAGCTTTGAAATACAAGACCTGCCAGTGAGCATCTGTGTAGCTTCCCACAGGAAAGAAGAGACAGAAAAATAGTAGACTTTCATAGTGTTCATAGAATCATAGAATCATGGAACGGTAGGATTGGAAATCATCTGAAAAGACAATGTACTCACATGACTCTCCTTCATGCTCAGGCTCTTCCCATGGATATCTGGAGCCTCTGCAGGATCAGCTGGGGAAGAAAACATTTCCACCCATTCTCCACCTCTGTGTAATTCAGATACACCTTGTGTGTGTCCTTCATGTCACAATTCATGTCACAGTCTCATGTGACATTTAAATGGAGCAAGAAAACAAGAAATCTCTCTGACACTAGGCAGCTGCCTGGTCTCATGTTCTTCAGGTCTCTGGAGACTCATCTACTCTGTCTAGCTTGCCTCTTGGGTAAATTCTGTAAATTCCCCAAGGCAGATTCTCTACTTTGTTTTGTGCTCTGAGCACAATAGTCCTCTGATCACAGAAGCAATTTTGATTTTACCCTATTTTCAGTGATTTAGGACAAATAGTATCTTTTACCTAGGATGTCTGTAATATCCATGCAAAATAGAAATATTATCTTACTATAAATAATAGTATATAGATATATATAGTATATAGGTAAAAGAAAGATACAGTATTAAAATAATCCAATACAACAAGAAAATTCTTCTGTACACTTACGTATGTAGCTAGGAAGGAAGATTTCTCAGTAAATACCAACATGTCCCTACTATAGAGTAGTAACAACTTAATCTGTCATTTTTAGAGTATTTTTTAATGTGTCTTTCAAATTTTATGTAAAATAAATAGTTTTCAGATCAAATTTAGAATGTAGACCAACAGCGGACTTTGGAAAATACAGTGTTTCCATTTGTAAGATGTAGCGACATTGTATCTTGATAGGTTTTTCGTTACGGTATGGTGCAGAGCTGTCTGGCATGGGAAAAAAGAGACTCACATGAGAAACTTTTGTTTTAGTAGACATATGCTTACTCGTTCTGGTCATTTAAAATAAAAAATAATTAAAGCAATAACATATGTTTGCAAATTGTTCAGTAAATAATAATGCTTTATACGTCTCAATAAAAGGCCTCAAAAGGCTTTGAACTTCAGACAGCTCTGAAGCTGGTATTTTGATATTCTTTTTGCTGATAGATAAATGGATGTCAGGGGTTTTCAAACCCATCAATTTTAGGATCTCAGCTGAGAAATGCTGTACCATTTGCTTGCTTACTTTTATTTTTAAAATGAAACAAAGAGCAAGAGAATTCTGATCTTCTACATTTCTCCTCCTTTGTTCATAAGCTTTTCCCCGGTTAACAGATGGCTCATACCTACTTTTTGAAAAATATACATATTTGTTTGCAATTCTTAAAACATTAAAAAACTTTCAATAAAATCAGTTTCATAAATATTTTTCTACCTTTTTTTTGGGAAAAATATGTGTTGTCTTCAGAGAAAAAGTAAAGATATTTAGAAATCTAAAAAAATCTAAACATATATGTATCATGAATAAAATGAGTATAAAATTATTATGTACAAGTTTGCCTTTATCCTTTTGTTGGTCTAAAAAATGTCCATAGAGGATGAAGAACAGACCAAATGTTTTGCAATCCATAAAAACTGTAACATGAAGAAGTACATGATGAATAATCTATTAATTTATCGACAAAAGCTGTGGTCTGCCAAACCAGACACTAAGCTCTGGAAAATAATGTAGAAGTTCTCTGAGAAGTTCATACAAAGGCTGTATATTTTGTTCCTTTTAGCTTCCTTTGAACTATATAGAATATAGCAATTCCCTTATGTTTGTGAGTGTCCATTGTCCATCCTACAGCTGGCCCTGCTGTGAGATATTTATAAGGAAAGTGAAAATGCATCTGCTTTTGGAAATATAGTAATTGTATTTATAGTGTTCTGTTTTCTCACAGAACTAAGACACATAGCCTAGCATCTTTAAATGTGAAAATAATATGATAAAATCACTAAGTTGTCAATTTTGAGTGTAACAAACGTGCCAGAATACATATATCGTGCACAGTTTCACTTCTGGTCAACTCTTTATATAATCTCATTTTTTTTCTGTATAATTCCTCACTTAATACTTCTGTAAGAGGCTTTTTTCTATTTTTTTTTTCCCTCCCAGACTAAATAGCATTGTTCTGGATATTTTTCAATATTGCCTCTGTCTCTGACTCTTAGTGCAGCAAATAATTTGTTAAAAATCACTGAACAGATAGAGGAGTTAATAACAATCACCTTGGACCCACAAGCTCTGCTGTAAATACATACAGAAGGTGTTCTTTGTGGTGAGAAAGCAACAAATAGAAGTTTTCTTCACTGCTGCAATTGCCATTTTCCAAGGGGAATGATACAGTGTCCACGCCTCATTGAACAAGGATTCAATGTATTTCTATTACAAGCAACAAGAACTTCATTACTCTTACTGCTATCAATTGATGAGACAAAAAACCCGAGTTTTTGAAATGATGCTTTCTAAAATGAACCCTTAGGTCATTATGAAATAAAAATATCTGTCAATATTTCTGCCAATCAGTGTCAGCACACTGTTGAATATAATTGCCTTGTTACTTTTTGTGTTGACATTTATTATTTCCCACCTGATAAAACAGACTCCTTTTCTCTAGAGATTGATGATCCTCCTGGAGTTTACACCAGTGTAACGTTAACGGAAATGATAAATGTTTCTGGTGTTCTTTATAAGAAATGTGCTACATTTTTGATAGCACAATTAGATGATTACCTTGAATAAATTCCTTCACACAAGAACTTTGAAACTGTATACATGAAATATTTTTTCCCTTGAAAACTACATCAAGTCAGCATTTCAGTTTCACTTAGCAAAACACCATTGTTTTCTTACTATCCTTTGATGGATCTGATTTTACAATAGAGTTGTTCAAAGCTGCCTCCATAAGCATCATTGGAAGAGATTGATATGATACATCTTTTTAACAAGATATTATATAAAAGTGTAATGATTACTGTGCTTGCTATAGCCTCACTTTCTGTCCTCTGAACTGGTAAATTGCATGCACTAAAAGATGTAGATAAAAAAAGATATTAACAGTTTTATAGGATTGTTTGGTTTTAGGGTTTTTTTTTGTTTTGTTTTTCAAATTCATCTGTATTTACTAATGCATTAACATTTAGTCATCTATTTATAATGGAAATGCCTCATGCCCAGAAAAGAGTTCTTAAAAATATTTCACACACGTGGTAAGGCAATACTGAAAAGGAACTGTTCTGGGATGCAGGTTGCTGATCTAGTTGCTATTTGATATGTGACTTCATACAAGCTCCTCATCTCTCTCACCCTCTGTGTTGTTTCTCTGTGTTGTTCGAATCATAATCTTTGCCTGACAAGGGCTATTTCTTCAGTCTACATGCATGTGGATTGAATGTCCAATAGAATGGAACATTGGGGTACTTTTGCGTATCTACTCTACTGTAATATATAAGTAATTATAATTATGGAGCAGTTGATGGTCTGAGATGTCTTTACAACTCTTCTCTTGAAGGACATGTCTTGGTAACAGACAAAGTATTTTTGTTAAAAGCAAATGGTAATTTACCATGATGGGTATATTTTTTTAAAGTCTTCGAGTTATAAAAATCAGCAATATTGGTTCCAGTAAAAAACCATGAATTGCATTTTTTATACTTGCTTATGGATATTGAGATTTAAAGATATTATTCACTTTCAATGGCTTTTATTTAACCTCTGTTAAAGACTTAAATAAAAGAAAGATTCAGCCATTTTTTCAGAGTCATTTAGACAATAATTTGCTTTTCTTAAACTGTATTTTTCATCTGATCTCGGTTTTCAAGGATCTGAGACTATAAATATTGTTCATGATACATGCATGTTGATGATAATGAAATAAAACTTCTTTTCTCTGGATTGGGGAATAGAACAATTCCATTCTGCCCAAGAAGTCTAAGAAACTCCAACTTTGTAACAAAAAGTTGATAGCACATAAGCTAGAGATCACTTTCCCACGTCAGAAAATGAGACTAGTGTTTACATATCAGGTGTCAACTCCAGGTGCTTCAGAGGGAGTCAATGTGGATTCATCAAGGGGAAAACCTGTTTGACCAACCTGATAGCCTTCTATGAGTGCATAACCGGCTGGCTAGATGAGGGGAGAGCAGTGGATGTCATCTACCTTGACTTCAGCAAGGTTTTTAACACTGTTTCCCATAACATCCTCATCAGAAAGCTCAGACAGTGTGGCTTGGATGAGTGGACAGTGAGGTCGATCAAGAGCTGACTGAATGACAGAGCCCAGAGGGTGGTGATCAATGGCACAGAATCAAGTTAGAAGCCTGTGGCCAG
>WBNH01000055.1:0-18202 GCA_013401255.1 Urocolius indicus | reverse complement strand
GTTCTTCTCTCTCTCTACTCTGCCCTAGTGAGGCCTCATCTGGAGTACTGTGTCCAGTTCTGGGCTCCTCAGCTCAAGAGGGACAGAGAACTAGTGGAGAGAGTTCAGCACAGGGCCCTCAAGATCACAGGACTGGAACATCTTTCATATGAGGAAAGGCTGTGGGAACTGGGACTGTTTAGTCTACAGAAGAAGAGACTGAGGGGAGATCTTATATTTACAAAAAGGGTGGATGTCAGCAGGTTGGGGCATCCCTTTATTCTATTGTAGCTAGCAACAGGACAGGGGGTAATGGGATGAAGCTGGAACACAAAGAGTTCCACTTAAATATAAGAAAAAACTATTTCACTGTGAGGGTGACAGAGCAGTGGAACAGGCTGCCCAGAGGGGTTGTGGAGTCCCCTTCCTTGGACGTCTTCAAGACCTGCTTCTTATGTGACCTGATCTAGATGAACCTGCTTCTGCACTATGCTGAATTAAGAATTTTTTGACTAGCCAATTCCTGTGATAAAATGCCAGATTGACAATACGCAACCTTTTCTTCTCCAAATGGGAAAGTTTCATCAGCAATCAAGTAAGGAAAGGTTTTTTAGTTCAGGATAGATTTTTCTGGACCAAATAGCAAAGAGTAACACTCCTGTAATTACTACCTTAGCAGTTAATCCAGCATTCAGCAAATGGCAGAAGTGTGTTCAAGATGCAAATAGGATCAAGTCAATAACCTGTAAGCATCATATTATTTGTGTGAGAAGCACTCAGTCTCATTTTGGGAATATTCTATTGTATAAACTTAAGTAGCTCACAGAAGCTCACTCTGCCTCTGATAAAAGTGATGCTATCTAAGAATACATCCCAACCCCTATCATTCTATGATTCTATGATCCTTGCCTTCCTTTTATTTTAATGGAGAATGGAGAAATTGAAGTGTGAGAGACTGTCAGTGATACCAGCTGGTACATCTATACACATGAGTGTACATACACGAGTGCATCCCATCATGCTGCTAGAGTGTGACAGAGAGAGCATTTGATCCAAAGTCTTCTACGTCCCAGAGGAATAACAAAAGCACCATTACCTTGAGGTGAATTCTTTCAATAGTCCCTGAAATGGGAAAACTGCCCAAATCCATGGGATATTGTACAATATAAGGCCCATAAAAGTGTGTTTCAATACACTTAATAGCAACTGAAAGGCTGCCCAAACCTAACTGGACTGATTTATTTGCCATAACAGACATGGTCTAGGAAAACTTAAATTCTGATACCGAATGAGAATAGAAACCCAGACACAGCAAGAAATTAAACTCCTATCTCCCTCAGAGTGAAAGATTGTTTGCAGCAACCATTTATGAGTTGTTTATAAGCCTTAAAATGTTTACTATTCCACATTTTGTGTTGACAAACTAGTCTGTCAGATATGATCAGCGAAGTGACAAAAACTAATCTTCTTTTCTTCCATTGAATACCCTCCCTCAAGCCAGAGTGGCTGAGAGAAGACTTTTTTTAATGAGAATTGGGTATCATTTTCCTTGACAGTTATTATACTCTTCTTTTCCACAAAGCCACTTATGATCCTCCCGCCCCTCGATTTTCCTTTTTTATTCATATTTTTGACAACTGAGTTTTTTCCTTGAACTGAATCAATTAGCATATAAAGGGTAACTTTTTCATTCAAGGGAAGTTTTAAAATTAGTGATGCTGTGCCCTCTGGAAACAAGCCTGCTTTTACAGCTTCTTTGCCTCAGAGCTGCAGCAGAGCACAAGTTGCTTTGCTGATGCTCTGTACCAAGGTGAGCTGTTTGTTCTGCACCTCCTTGAACACATGTAATAGCTTAGGTTCAAAAGATATTTCTTTTGCCCTATTAATTTTAATGAGGACTTCATTAAAAAAAAAAGAGATCTAATGTCTTCTTTAGGGTCATTTAATGTTTTGTTTCAGTAGTATGTGAATTTCAACTGCCATCTGAAAAAATAGGCAACAGAGAAGTGAGAAATAAATAACACTTACTCACTTTCTAATTCTTTCTCCTAGTTTTTCTAGTTTTTCTGAGTTTCATGATGTTA
The DNA here is from genome assembly GCA_013401255.1 of Urocolius indicus. Classification (NCBI taxonomy): domain Eukaryota; kingdom Metazoa; phylum Chordata; class Aves; order Coliiformes; family Coliidae; genus Urocolius; species Urocolius indicus. The sequence continues at coordinate 16,139 of WBNH01000055.1, read as the reverse complement.
GAAAATTTCTTTTCAGGTCAAATATTGGAATAAACAGATTTGATTAAGAAAATTTAGTCACACAAAAAAGTCATTATTAACTTTAAAGGCCCTAAATAGTTTGCAGCATAATATAAATGTTTTTCTTTGGTTTTGTGGTTTTGTTGGTTTGGTTTTTTTGTGGGTTTGTTTTTTTTTTTTAAACTTGTGGTTTTTGCATTCCTATCCATAAAATATCACGTAGGCTGCAAGGACTGATAGAGTCAGGATAGTATGAATCACTAAAATTATCACAATTTGTGAAAAAAAAATGAAAAAATACCCTCAATAAATGAATTTCCTATTAAAACATAATTTATGGTCTTTTATTTAAAAGTCTAAAAGCCATAAACTGTAATTTAGGAATAAGGTATGCACAGAGATCAAATCATAGAATCACAGAATGGTAGGGCTTGGAAGGGACCTTTAGATATCATCTAGTCGAACCCCCCTGCTCAAGCAGGTTCACCTAGATCAGGTCGCATAGGAACATGTCCAAGCGGATCTTGAAGACATCCAAGGAAGGAGACTCCACACCCTCCCTGGGCAGCCCATGCCAGGGCTTCGTCACCGTCACAGTGAAATTGTTTTTTCTTATGCTCTTTAAGTTGAAAGGAAGTAGTAATTACTGGGCACAACTGGAGGATACTCCTTGAGGAGCCCACAAAAAGGTAAAAGTTCTACTTGCTAAACCAATGGTTTGCAAAATATCAGCAGAGAATGAAGAATGAGAATTTATTGCTCTGTGTTACTGAAACTGCAGTACTGTATGATAAAAGGACCAGGAAGACAGTCTTGGAAGTAGCAAGAGTTCTACCTTAGAGAAAGCAAGGAGAAGGTAAATAGTGAGGAAAAGCTCTCCAGTACTTAACTACCCTAGAGTCAAGGAGGTCAGTGTGCTATTCAACAGAGAGGCCTCAACGTTAGTTTAAGTTTGTGGAAACCTGGAACAGCTTGCGAGAAAAGCAAAGGATAAGGCTAAGGAAAAAATCCTACATTTCTTGGTTTATTTTTCCTTTTTCTAATTTTCCAAATTTTATAATCTTATAAAACATTCAGAAACTTAATGTCTTCCTTTTCAATCAATGTATTTTTGTTTTAAGCTTAATTCACTTTTAAAATTGATCTGACAATTCTACGATTCTCTTCCATGTGAAGAAAAGTAATCTAAATAAAAGGAAATTTGAAGACAGACTCCTTTTAATGTTTCAAGTGAAGATTTAGAGCATCTCTGTGGGCAAGTTGTACAATTCATGTGAAGAAAATGGACCCTTAGAGAATGCACTAGGAAACATTAAAATATCTTTCGTTGTTTAGTGATTTTAATATCTAAAAATGTACAGCATAGTTCCCTTCTGTATTTTCTAAGTGTAGAAGTTATTAATTATATTCAAATTAAGATTTCATTATAATATAACAATATTGCATGTGGAGAGTATTCAGATTTAAAAGGTCTCCAAACTGAGCATGGTTCACCCAGACCATTAACATGAAACCTATAAATAGAAAATAACATTTAAAAAAATAAAAGAAGAATGTAGAACAACAAAAATGTGCAACAACATATGAAATAAGCAATGTTTTTAATTTGTGCATAGATTTGTCTTTAATGAATTCCGTAGTAAAATTCATACTGCCTATTACTAAACTCTTGTTCTTTCCCTCAAAATCTTTTACATTTACTATTAGAGTGAACAATATTGGCATGACTTTAAATTCAAAGTTCTTATATTGACTTAGCTTTCTATTTATCCATCTCCTTTGATCAGTCATCCAAGGTGTACTGGTCACATGGTTTCTCATTTTTGGTTAATGATATTGTCTTTAAATCATGTAACAATTTTTACTGCTGATACTCTGTTTTCTTTTCCCTTTTGATTGTTGTTACTGGTAGTAGTCCACCTATAATACTTTGCAAAGTAGATGGGCTATTTTGAATAAAAACTACTTGTGGAATGTTGTGTTGGGCAGTTTTACACACTATTTATCTGTTTTACCTACAGCAATAGCTCCCTTGAAATGTCATGTGTATTGTCTATGCACAATATATTCCTTCAGCCTTATCTATACAACTGCTTTGAGAAACATACATGTGATCTTTGAAAATAAATGCTAGAAGAATTCCATCTTCTCTGAAATATCAGTTCCTTTAAGAGATTTATTTTAGAAAATCTAGTCTGGAAGATTTTACTTCTCATATGATAGGATTATTATTCTTTTTGTTTAAACACTGATGTGAGACAATTCTTCTGATATATCATAGAGCTTTTTATCACATTTTGTGTAAATAGCAAAAACAGGGTTACTGAACTATATTGAGATTATATTTATCACATCTGTTGCAAAAGTAGATTCATTACACTCAGTAAATGTGCTATGGAAAAGCTATTGTAACTTTGTTTTGTTCTAATTGCCTGTTTGATAACAAGTAGCTGATAACTTCTACTAAAATAGTGTTTTGAATTATAAATTCAGTATACTACTTCTATTTTTCTGAGAGATTTCACATCAGTTTTGATGGTCATGATTTAAGTGAGGAGCTCAAATTAGCATTTTTATGTATTTATTTTTCTCTCATCATGTTAGGCTACTCTATGACATGATTAATGTCTTTCTCTTGCAGTGAAGAATGGAGATCACTTTTCTTTAAAGTAGACGTGTTATTTCACTATAAATGACTCTTAGGAACATCAAATAATTCAGTTTCAATAATATATGTTGTCAACATTATCTCTTTAAAACATGTGGTAGCTGCAACATTAAAGATTGTAATTCTGTAACTTGTCACATTTTTTTTGTTTCCCAAACTGTTTCAAAGAACTGTATATACTTTTTCAATTCAGATAAAGCTATTTCCACTGGAAAAGTTCTAAACAAAGAAATCTGCTGAAAAGGAACTTGTTAATGTACAGTCTCTGTATTAATCTCCTGTCTTGTGTTAACAGTCCATGGAAATTATCAATTGTGGGGTTAACAACTTCTGTGTGTAAACTGAATGCCTTTACAAGATCTGGCCTTGAAATAAGCTATCTCTGACTTTTTAGGGCATTCATTATATGCTAGTTTTGCAAAGACGTACCTATAGGTCTATCTTATCATTCTTCAAGACCCTTTTTCAAGTTGATCTAATAATTCTATTTGCATCATAAATATTTTAAGTGAACAAAGAAGTATCTTGTTGCTACTATTTTGTCAAAGTTATCTAATTTATTAGCAAACTCAGCGACTAAAAGGTGGAATTTTCAGCTCATATTTTGAATTCTTCAAGAATTTTTCATACAATATGCTATGTTGCTACTATCAAATCTGTGGTCTTCATAATTGATCAGAGAGATGACAGATACACCATTTTTTGGAAACATTGATGGTCAGGTTGGATGGGGCTTTCAGCAACTTGGTCTAGCTGAAGATTCCCTTTCATTGCAGAGGAGTGGTACTAGATGATGGTTAAATAATACAAACCATTCTCTGATTAGACAATAAATGAGTAAACCCCAATAGATGTTAATATATTGTGTTTGCATGAAGATTATTCGATAGCAGTAGGTGTAACAATGAGAGTATCTTCTCACATAGATGATATATTTTTATTCTGTGATGAACAGAAAAGAGAAGAAACCAAAATTACATAGATCATAGGATCATTGTAGCTTAGAGTAAAACAAATGTGATTATTTTTAAAGTACTTTATATCTGTAGAAATACAAATATTTCTGTGTTTCAGTAGCAGAAAGGTAGAACAGAGTAATAGGAAATCCTCTATCTTGAGAGCTTTTATATTCTTGTTCATAAAACAAACAGTTCTTAACTTGTTAATGAATACAAATATAAAGAATGAAAAATGCGGTTTCTTCTTATAACGGTGTACTGAGTTTCCAGGTAGATAGTGGAAGCAGTAAGAACTTGCCAAAATAAAACAAGGAAACGACGGAATTAATGTTCCCAACGCTAAATGAAAACATGTTCATTTTTGTGAAATATGAAATTGTCAAACAAAATAGTTTAAAATTATACTAAAATGTTTTGTCATTAAACTAATCCAAATCAAAGTTATTTGGGCAATGACTCCACAAAGTGTGCATGATACAATATCAGCACTGGAGCTTTGGTTGGTTTTGGTTGTTTTTTTTTTTTCTTTCCTGAAATGGAACTGGGAAACTCACCAGAACAATATTTTTTCCCTTTCCCTTATCTTTATTTTTGTTTTAGTCTAACTCTTCTGCCCAGAGCACTGTCTCATTCCTCTCCTCATTTGCTCACCTTGGCACTCTAGAGTAGCAGTACTCTCTACTCATGTGCCCAGAGACAAGTGCTTTGTGAAAGATGATAAACTTATTAATATTAAGGACAACAGTGATATGCATCTTGTCGTAAGTGTGGGCTTTTTTGCTGGAGAGATGTCACATCTGTCTCAGTGATATAGCTTTAAGTGGAGCAGTGAGTGTAATATTGTTATTCTGGGTGAAAATAAGGAACATACAGCATAGCCTGAGACAGCTACTAATGTTCTGTTTACTGGCTCCTGGGAGATGCAGCACCTCCATCATTTCTGAAGATAGCTTAATGCAGAACATCTGAGAGATTTAACTAGGAAAGACTGGAAAAAGCCTGCAAATAAACATACAATAAGAAACGTAAGACAGAGTATAAAAATTAAATCAACAGCGAAAGAGCAAACTTGAAAGGAAAATAAAAGGAGGAAGGAAGGCCCCAGAAACATCAAGAAGTCAGATATGTGTTAATACTCATAGGTGTATGATATACAGCTGAGTGACAGTAATGCAATATACAATTACATCCTTGCTTTCCATTCAAAGATTTTCACTGAACAATGATGTACTCTTGACTGTATCCTGTAACTGATATATTCAGTGCTTGTTTCTTCTCTTATCTTCTGCAGCTTCTTTTTCTTTTGACACTTGAAAGCACTATTTTTAGTATTTTGAGGCATACAACTAATGCTTCCTTTAGCTGCTATTTTGCTGAGGCATGACAGAATGGAATAGTCTTTACACCATGAACACCTACAGAGCTCCTCTCCTAAGCAGGAGGGAAGGGAGCATCTTCCCACAAATCTATTTACCACAAAAACAAAGGTCAGAAAATGACAAGTCCTTGTTTCAGCATTTTCCAGCTGCTACATGTGACCTGTGTAGTTTTCGTGACGGTAGCATCAGGCTTCTGTGCTTGGTACAGCTTATGATTTCTAATCTTAGCCTGACATTTTTGACATATAACATCATGAGCTGATGATCTTGAGTGTTAAAACTATGAGCCTAGAGAGAAATAATTTGTTGCAACAACTTGTAAAGAGCAAATATTTTATAGCCATGGCTTTTATTCACAGGGTAGATAATAAACTAAATATCTATTCCCTTCCACCACTGAATAATGTGGAGGAATGTCTTTCCTCCAGATGGAACATTGCCAGAATCACCCTGGCAAAGTGCAGTAATCAATAACAAAGTAATCAATACACAGAGACTGCACTGAGATTCATAGGTTTAGATCTTCACAGACATTGATTTCTTCCTTAACATATTTCTTTACATAATATCTATATCACAAGTAGATACAAGATGTATATGTCCACACATACACATATAGTCATAAACATAGGTGGTTGTTAAATTTAACCTTTAAAACTTTAAAGAATAGGATTTCTGTAGCTTTAGCTCAATACATATGCCAGGGTCTATGCCTCTCTGATTTTTTAGCTCTATGCTGTCCACAAGAGCAAATGGAACAAGTTATTTCTTTTTCTACATTCAGGCAAAGTAGAAAATATTTTTATTAATGTGTTATATTAAAAGACATAATTTATTAACTTTGTCTTAATGAGATATAGTAATTATTTTACAAAGTTACTGTATGCATTCAGAAGAATGCAGGAAACCAAAATGAAATATTCACATAAAGACAGTGGTTATTAAATATTTATATTTAAATTGAAAATATCTTAACTTTCTTCATTATAAATATTAAGTACAAAAAACCCTCAAAATCAGAGCAATTAAGTAAGGAACAAAAATGAAACAGCAGATTAAAGTATTTCTACATTAGAAAAAAAAAAGTGAAATAGAAGAGAAATTTCATTACAATTAATAGTGGAACAGATTAATTTTTCAGACTATTCTAGGCACTTTGGTATCATGGTGATTAGTTAAGGAGTGAGTTATTAAATATTTGTAATTACCATCAAGTTTCTTTTCAGAAGTTCATCAGCAGATAAACTATGTAAATAAAACAGGTCGATTAGCACCAGCTTTGTGTGATAACTTAAAGAAGATTTGACCAAGTTAAGAAACCTTTGACTCATGGAAGGATTGTCAGTATGCTTTGAAAGAGACGCATTTTCAACTGGAACTTTGAAGTATACAGCAGGAGCAAAGTGAAAGCCCAGTGGAAGGTCATCTATGGATGATTTGAAGTAAGGCTAAATCTGCGTGGTATAAAAGTCTCTGCATAGATTTTGTATTTACTTTAATATTTCACTTTCCTTTTCACTCCTTTTCTCAAAACATAGAATCACACAATCACAGAATGGTAGGAGTTGGAAAGGACCTCTAGAGATGTAATCCAACCCCTCACTAAAGCAAGTTCAGCTCAATCAGGTCATGTAGGAATGCATCCAGACAGGTCTGGAAACCTCTAGAGAAGGAGACTCCACAACCTCCCTGTGCCAGTGTTCTGTCACTCTCACAGTAGAGAAGTTTTCCCCTCACGTTTAAGTGGAACTTCTTGTGTTCCAGGTTATGCCCATTACCCCTTGTCCTGCCACTATGCACTATAGAAAAAACACTTGTCCCATCCTCTCAACACCCACCATCTAGGTATTTATAAGTGTTGATAAGGTTCCTTCTCAGTATTATCTTCCTCAGGTCTCACAGCCTTTCTTCATAAGGAAGATGCTCCAGTCCATTGATCATCATCTTTGTATCTTTTCACTGGACTCTTTCTAGAAGTTCTTTGTCATTCTTGGACTGGCAACCCAGAACTAGACACAGTACTGCAGACATGGCCTCTACTAAGGAGGAATAGGAGAAGAAGCTCCCTTAACCTTCTGACCACACTCTTCTTAATACATCTCAGAATGCCATTTGCTTTCTTGGTCATGAGGGCAGATTGCTGGCTCATATTTATCTTGTAATCAACCAAGACTCCTAGGTCTCTTTCTGTAGAGCTACTCTCCATAAGGTCAATCCCCAGCCTGTACTGGTGCATGGGGTTGTTCCTCTCGAATTGCAGGACTCTTCACTTGCCCTTGGTGACCCTTGTGAGGTTCCTCTCTGTCCAACTCTCAAGCTGGTCGAGATCCCACTGAATGGCAGCACAGCCTTCTGGGGAATTAGCCAGTCCTCCCAGTTTGATGTCATCAGCCAACTTGCTCAGAGTATACTCTTTCCCCTCATCCAGGTTGTTGATGAAGATTCTGAATAAGACTGGCCCCAGAATTGACCGGAATGGAAGCCTCCAACTAGACTTGATATCCCTGGTTACCACCCTCTGGGCTCTGTCACTCATCCAGTTCTTGATCTCCTCAATCAAGGAAAGGTCCTCCTTCCTCCAAATTTTCTCTCTGTTCTCCAGGGACTAAGGTTCCTTAGGGCTGGCCTTGGGAGCAAAGACTAAGTTAAAGTTTTTGCCTATTTTTACAACTGCTTTATTTTATCTTATTAGGAGTTAAGCACTGTAATTCCATTTGTGTATGTTATGGATTCATTAAGCAGACTTTCAAATTATAGTTTAACTTCAGCAGAGAAAGCAGTGGCAAATGATCTTTCTGTCACATGTATTTCATAGCTGAAAATAAGGAGGCTTTTAAAAAAATGTTAATCTAACCAGCAAAGGTTAGTATCTAAATCTAAAATAACCTTTGTGAAGATACATGAAGTTGTAAACTGTTTTTATATTATGTGGTACTAAGTTAATGAATAGTTAATGGACCCACTCCTGGTCCTTTCTGTCACAGTAGACTATGCCTGTTTGACTATAAGCCAGATTCTTTTTTTACGTGATTTCCTTCTCACTTTATGAATATTTTCATTCAGTTTTACTCAGTTTCAATAGGAGAGGTGCTGCGGCTTCTGCTTCAGCTGACCTTTAAAACCTAACACTTTCCTGGAATCTGAGGCATGCATTTAAAGATAGCTTAGAGATAAATTTTCCTCCTGGGTAGATGCTTTAACTAACTCTATAGTAAAAGCTCAAAACCAGCAGTCTCTTGCAGTCCTGTTTTTGAGTCAATGTGTATTTTACAGGTCAGAATGATGTTAACATCTTTTTATGCAAATCCTGAGAACAAATTCTGAAAGACCTCTCTCAGACAGCTTGGGTGAAAAGATGTCTGTGAATTCCAGACTTCTTAGGAGGCTACAGATGTTAGTGCAACTTAATTTTCTGGTATACCAGTTTATTTGTATTATTCCCTAGAAACAGGTTCTAAAATAATTTTAAGTGCTATTGTTGATACTCGAATCCTCCCCTATCTGACTAATTGCACAGTGGTGCTATGACTGCAGCACTATTCAGCGTGACCAGAAACAGACTTTGAGGTATTTTGAAATTGACTGTTAAAACCGAGGAGATTCAGGAATCTTAAAAAACTCTCTGACACCCTTAATTAATTGCATAAAGTTTAAGTAAATTGGATACTTTATTTTGCAACACTAGCATCCAACTGTCCAAGAATGAGGAAGTCAATGTCCTGGAGTCAAGTTCTTTTAAAATGTCAATCAAATAAAAATTACATTCTAAAAATAAACAAAAGATTGCTGATATGTGGGCTTCTTGCTTTGTATTCAAATATTTTAAACTCCTGAGTACCAGAATTCTGGCTCTAAAACAGAGTAATGAGGTCTGACATAAGTAGACAACTACATTGTAATGAGGGCTAATTTATTGCAATACATATTACAATTGTACAGAATAAAATATATTTTGCATTCAACAGTGTTAGGCAGTGAAAAGTTTGTAATCTATGAAGTGACATGTAGAGCCACACGATGCTGTAAACAATATCACAAAACATTGCAAAGCTCATTATAAAGAAAAAACTTAAATAAGTTGGCAAGAATAAAAATAACTGTATTAAACTAGCACATAATACAACATCTATATGATTTATGAGTGCAGCTCTTTTGAAAATATAATCAAAGCAAAAAGGTGGATTATATTCTGTGATATATCTCATATACATTTTTTTAAACTGACAGGTTTAAAATGCAGTCAGTGCTGTAAAAATACCAGCATTCCATTTTTTTTTACACTGGACTAGAATAACAGGATATCTCAAGGTCATTAATGCTTTACCATTCTGCTACTGCTACATCTATGCTGTATTCTGTGAGAACTTGCCTGGCTCAGGCCCTATTCAGTCATTTCACTGAGGGTGAGATTTATCTGGCCAAATCTAGGCATCTCTTTGTACATGTGGCTAGTGATCTAAACCTCTTTATAATCAAAGGAGAGATTGACGTCTCTAGGGAGCAATTCATCTCCTCCACAAGTAGATACCTAAAGTAGGTCATATGAATCATACCCTAGAGTGTCTATTTCATTCTACTAATTGTGAAGGGATCATAGAGGGGAAGGTCACAGGTACGTATCTGCAGTAGATATCTAAAGATAGGTTAGATGAAAAGCACCTAAACATACACCCATAGGAATAAGTGATTGTAGTAGATGGCTATTTATCACTATTTCGAATGTGAGTGGATTTGCAGTGAAGTTGGTCCAGCCTTGACTAGCAAACAGCAGAAGTCTTTTGTTGTATCAAAGGGTATGAAAATAGTGATTAGAAACACATGATAGTACTTCTAACTATAAACACCATCTGTTTGTTGACACAAGTACTATTATAATGAAAACATTGCATTGTCGTAGTATGGCCATCTTTGAATACCAACAACTAATGAATCTTTGGTGTTCACTAATAAAAACGTTATGATAACAAACAATAGCTCTATAGCTCAAGCTGCTCATTAAGTTTTCTGAAATTGCTGTACATTTATGTATGAAACAATACATTTTTTTTGTATTGTAAAATTGTTCTATATTCTCTTAAACATATCCTCTCACAGCAAAAGAAATGTAAAAGCTTATTGTAAGATGCAAGTATTTAAGAAATTAATAATTTCTTTTATTCCCAGAACTCCTAGTAAAATGCACTGAGGAACTATTTATTACTGTGCTTAAAGATGTAGATTGAAATGATGATTTATTTAAGGATACTGAGAGAATCTGTGTGTACTTTGGCAACAGCATGTGACTGTAGTGGAAGGGCTAGTGAGTGATATTAAGGAAAATGTGCAAGTTAATATAAGGTTGTAACATATGAGAATGAACTCCTAGCTCCCACACTGTTTATTTGGTTCTAAAATTTTATGCCGCAGTTTTCTCCCCATGTACATTTTCAGGGAGCAGTGCAGATTGGCAGCTTCCAAGGGTCAATGTGCTAGGGTTGGTGAATGCTCTCAGGGTAACAGTCATGTCCCTCCACCCAGCCAGCAGAAGGGCAACTAGGTGGCACCAGTGTAGCCCCAGGATGTCACATCGGGCATATCCCTGGGGATATAGTTTCTTTAAAACATACAGTGTGCAATATTTTCTTTAATTTGTGTCAAAGGTAATTTTGTCCTAAAATATCTCTTAGCATAACGATATCTAACAGAAAATCACATTGTGAATAAAGATATTAGTGTTAATTTTACATTTAATACTAATCTACCTATGTAGATGTTTAAAATTTTGTATCAAAACATTTTTTCCACTATTATTATATTTTTCTTAATTTCTTAGATGGGTAGATTTCAAAATCAGGAGAATCTACTGTGGCATCTAAGAAAAACAGAAAAGTAGTATTGGGGGAAAAAAAAAGGACATGAGGTCAAGGATAAAAATAGGGTTAGAAAATGAGAAAGTTAATCCACTGGCAATAGGTCTACTCTTATCAAAATTTGGCCGGTAATGTGGCAGCAGTGAACAAAGCATTAGCAGTTTATTGTGTCTAAAATATGAAAGAAATTGAATGTAGAGATCACACATTTATGCTAATGATATCTAGGCCTTTTGAGTCTATTGGTTCTATTGTCTATTTTTGTAACTTGTGTGATATAAATAGAGACTTATGAAATTATCTAATTTATTGCCTACCAAAATCTGATGTGACTCATAATTGTCAAATACCTTAAATGTTTTTTTCTTTTTTATCTTTAAATATACTCTAGGTGGTCCTGCTCTGTCGGGGGGGTTGGACTACATGATTTTTTGAGGCCCCTTCCAACCCTTAAGATTCTGTGATTCTGTGATTTGTAAAGTACTCTTAGGTTTTATGTATATTACCCCTTTTCCATCATTCTCTATCATATCTGTTACTTACACTTCCTAAAAGCCTTGGCTGATCTTCTCTGAACTTTTCCTAATATATACTTTTCAGAAAGACAGATACTGCAAGAGAATAATTATTTTTTGGGTATTGTCTCTTGTACCTAAATCAATGGTCAATTTTATTATAAACTAATCTGAAGAGAAAATGACTGATTCTTGGAGATTATCCTTCAGTAAAATGTGTTAGAATTTGAAATACATTTCTAGTGACAATAACTGAGAAACTGCATGTCTAAATACTCATTTGCCATCTATCATCATTACTAAACACTACCAATCACAAAGCACTTGTGTGTCTACAGCATAGACTAAAGAGCCTGGAAACTACTTGTATTTTAAATAGTCTATGTATATAAACACATGCATCCTATTTTAAACAGAATCATCCCAAAATGGCAATGAGAAAAACTTCCAAAACAGTCAGATAGTTCTGAAAGTCTCATCACAGTTGAGTTTGAACTTGATTTAGAATGAAAAGAAACTCAGCTCATCAAATCAGGAAAACAGCAGTAGAATTCCACAAACATGCTGCAGTAACTGTGCCAGCAGAAAGATCCACTTTGGATGTAGGATTACTGTAGCGTTAGTGATTTAATTCTCTCTCTAGCTAGTTCTCTGTTGAGTATCATCAAATTAATAATAATACTGCCTTTCATGCATGTTTTTACTTGGCTTCATCAGAAGGCAGAAGACTTCAGTTTTGTCTTAGTAGGTATGGTGCATTTAGTTCCTCTTCAAGACTCACCTTCACTTTGAAGTTTCTGGTCAAAATCATTTTGATGAAAGAGACCTCTAAAGATCATCTAGTCTAACTCTTCTACTCAAGCAGGTCCACCTAGATCAGGTCACACAGGAACATGTCCAGTCAGGTTTTGAAAACCTCCAGAGAAAGAGACTCCACAACCTCCCTGGGCAGCCTGTTCCTCTGGTTTCCTCTGGTGGATAATTAAAATCATAAAAAAAAAAAAAAAAGTATCTTGATTTCTCAGAGACCCCACATGGAATTTAGTTTTGTTTATAAGTGTAACTTTTAATTATATAAAATCTACTGTAGGTGAGATGAATAATTTCAAGCACTCCAAGGAAATTAAGGTAACAGTGAGATAGAAGAGCTAGTGGGACTTTATTTGTGAAAGCATAGGTTTCCAGAAAGTTAGGAAAAGTGGCATTGCTCCTTTGCAAGCTTAATGTTTTATGAGGTCTCTGAGAACTTGCAGAAGAATTGTTGTCTTCAAGAACATAAGAGGATGCACAGAGGCAATCATCTGAAAATCATAACTTGTTTATGAAAGATCAAAAACTGTAGGAGAGAGAGGAAGCTATTTAATACTTTTCCTCTGTTCTTATCATGCTGCTATACAAGAAACATGAGTTTCCAAGCTGTGACTTGTTCAGTTTAGGAGGATAATATTGACCTATTGTAGCAGTCCATATTGACTGTTTTGGATGGGTCAAGTTCAAGTTCAGCCTACTGCACACACAAAAGTATATTGATGAGACTTCATAAAATGCTGTGGTAGTTTGACCCTGGCTNGTCATATGGTATGGAATATCTCCTTGGTCAGCCTGGGTCAGCTGTCCCAGCCATGATCCCTCCCAGGATCGTGCCCACCCACCGCTGTTGGTGAAGGTGGGGGAAGGAATGCTGGAGGGACAGCCTTGATGTTATGCAAGTGGTAGTCATAATATTGATATCAACAACAAGCACAGCACTGCAAGAGCTACTGTGGAAAATCACTACCATCCCAGACCCACTACAAATGCAGATTAGAAAGATTAAAAAGTAAACAAAAGAGGCAAAGCCAATGAAAAGTAGATGAAATTCATACTGTACATCAGTAAGAGGACCAAGGATGTCATGATGCCAAATATTCAGCTTAAGGTTGTGAAGCTAAAATTCACACACTTGTGGAATGTCCTGGAGAAACTATAAATTTTCTTTACCAGGCATGTGAATATGAATATCCACAATTAGACATATATTTCATATCTTTACTTGGGAGACCCTGATACAGATAGTTTCTGATATAAAAAGGTCTCCTAATCTCAAAAGCACTAAAAATAGAAAGACCCATGAATTTCAAAGAAGGTTTTTTTTTTTCTCCAAAAAGGAAAGTATGTGTTAAAAACAATGTTTACTTATCTGTTTACCAGCTCTACCCAGACTGAACATCTTCTGACAAATTCTAAGAAATAATAGAAGTGAGGAGAAATCCAATATCTGCCACACGCAACTTGAAATTTCTTTTAGTAGAGGTAGCTGACCTGCTTTGAATTATTGATGATGAAGAGCTATCACAATATTAAAATTCTGCATGTAAAGGTCACAGAAAAGATTTCACTTATAAAGATGCAATATATACACATTGGGGTTTTTTTGTGTTGTATCTGACTCTTAGTGTTTCTCTGTTGCAAAACTGTTGCTTTTGTTAATCTATTCACACTTACTTTCAGTATTAAGGATTCTTTTTGTTGTTGGAAGTGTACTTACTGTAAGAAAAAAAGCACATAAAGATGTGCCTGAAATCTGTGATTGAGTTTCACAAACTCAGAGCATCATGCAAGCGTGGAAGGCAGAAACTGTAAGTAAATGCATTTTTCTCTACCTTAGAGGCTGACTTTGAAAATCCTTCACAAGATCTGAAATGAATTCTGGCATACATTGTTACACAAATATACAAACTCATGTTTTGCAGTAATTATTTGCAACAGTCTTTTACAAAGATCTGAGTATAAAATTTTGAAACAATACATAGAAGCAGAGAAAAATCTTCAGTCATGCATGAATGGTATTGTTTTTTACAGGAGCAATGAGAATTGTTCATGTGAAATTAATTGCATGGATGAATAGAGAATCTACTTGGTAATACTGACCTTGAGACTCATCAAGGACAACAGAAAGGTGGGGTTAGGGTGGTTTATGATGAAGAATTTTTTTAACTAGTACTCAAAGTAAAGATAAGCACAGTTTTCATAATCTTAGCTGAAGATTAACAGAAATATATCCACAGTGATGTAGAGATCAGCTGTTTATCCAGCTCTGTTCTGAGGAAATTTATATTTGCAGGGTGGAAGAAGGAATTAAAACTTGTTTGAGAGACTTAATACTGGAAAATTGAAGGTTTCTGTCTTTGACTGTTTGGAAAAAGAAAAGTTCTTTTGCTAGTATATGAGACAGAAATGAAAGCAGAAATAATTTTGAGTAAGGAGTTGAAAAAAAAAGCGTGGGTGCTGGCAAAATATCTCATTAGCAAATCAATTGATTATATAATATATGAGTATTTAGGAGTATTTTTGTAACCAATAGTTGCATCTTTCCTGCACAGTTAGGGAGAGAGGGTCATTTTTAAGAGTATGGTAATTTTAGTGAGATCGATAGTAGTGACACTGGTTATATAAAGAAAACATAAATTCTTTGCCCTGTGTCTCTAAGATACTTTGATGCTCCTGGATCTTCTCATTATACATAGGCTAGCAAACTCCTCTTGCTACATATGGAATTCATAAATAAACAGATAAGTATTCACAATATCATCTACCAGCTGTCTTGGATCACTGGGGAAGTTTCAGAGAGCTAGAGGATGAGGAATGTGACCCTCGTCTACAAGAAGGGTCAGAAGGTGGATCCTGGGAACTACAGGCCTGCCAGTCTGACCTTAGTTAAGCTTATAGAACAGATTTTCCTGAGTGCAATTCTGAGGAATAAATATACAGGATAACCAAAGGTTCGGGCCCAGCCAACATGGCTTTATGAAAGTTCCTGTTCGATTAATCTGATCTGCCTCTTTGACAAGATGACCTACTTAGTGGATGAGGGAAAGGCTGGAGAAACTGGCTACTCATGGCTTGGATGGATCTACTCTATGATGAATGAAAAGCTGGCTGGATGATGGGGCCCAGAGAGTTGTAGCGAATGGAGTTAAATTCAATTGGTGGTCAGTCACCAGTGGTGTTCCACAGGGCTTGGTGCTGGGGGCCTGTTTTGTTTATCACTGATCTGTATGAGGAGATTGAGTGCACCCTCAGGAAATTTGCAGATGACATCAGCTGAGAGAGCATGTAGACCTGCTTGAGGGCCGGAAGGCTCTTCAGAAGGGCTTGGATGGGCTGGATCAATGGGCCAAAGCCAATTGCAAAAGGTTCAACAAGGCGAAGTGCCAAGGTCTCACACTTGGTCCACAACAACCCTATGTAGCACTACAGACTTGGGGCAGAGCGGCTTGAGAGCCATCTTGCGGAAAAGGACCTGGGGATGTTGATTGACAGCCATCCAAACATGAGCCAACAGTGTTCCCAGGTGGCCAAGAAGGCCGATGGTGTCCTGGTTTGTATCAGAAATAGTGTGACTAGCAGGAGCAAGGAGGCAATTTTCCCCCTGTACTTGGTGCTGGTGAGGCTGCATCTCGAATACTGCAACCAGTTCTGGGCGTCTCACTACAAGAAAGACATTGAGGTGCTGGAGCATGTCCAGAGACAGGCAATGAAGTTGGTGAGGGTTCTAGAGAGAAAGTTGTCTGGGGAGCAGCTGAGAGGGCTGGGGATGTTTAACCTAGAGAAGAGGAGGATCACTTTCTACAACTACTTGAAAAGGAGTTGTAGTGAGGTGGGAGTCAATCTCTTCTCTCCAGTAACAAATGACAGAACATGAGGAAATGGGTTCAAGTTGGGGTTAGATTGGACATTAGGAAGAACTTTTTCACTGAGGGAGCTTTTAAGCATTGGAAGAGGCTGCC
>WBNH01000051.1:10018-40617 GCA_013401255.1 Urocolius indicus | reverse complement strand
ATATTAAATAATATGAAATATAACATTTAAAATATATAAAATAATTTAAAAATCATATAAAATTATATAAAATATAAAATATACTTAGGATTCCTGATGTAGATATTGCTGGCTCAGGAATCAGTGGGATGTTTTTCTATGAAATATGGAGTCAATGAGAACAAAAAAGGACTTTAAGAAGGATCTTGACACCTCTCTAGGGAAGGGGTTTTGGTACTTTTTTGTCCTGGGGTGAGTTTCCTCAGCTCCTGCACAGGCTGGACACTTTGGAGAGGCCATAGGAGTGCTGGGACAAGCTTGGAGCTGGGCTGAACACTGGCTCAAAACCTCTCCCTGCCAAAACCCACGCCCTGCAAGCCTCCATCCTGGTGGAAAACACATAGTGCTGAAGCTGCAGGTACTCCCCTGGGCAGGACAAGGAGCGGTGGGACCCCAGTGGTGGCCCTCACCTCACCAGCACCCACCACCTTTCGCTGTGAGACCTCCCTTGAGCTGCTCCAGCACCGATGCCGGTGGGCAGCTCTCACTATGCTTTTGGATTTATGGTGTAAAACAAGCCTCTTTTGTCCAAACAAGATGCTTCCTGCAGAAATGGCTATTTTGGGTTGGTGTTTTTATTTATTTTAATGAGTTTTCAAAAAAACAGAACTGGTTTGCACGAAGCTGCTTCAAATGTTTCCAAGCAAACTTTAAGAGAAAGCTGGAGTTCCGTTTAAGCCTGTTTTAATGGGGAAAGCTCGCTTTGCCTTCACGTTCACTGCTCTTCTTGGGAAACAAGGAGCCAAGAGCAGAAATGTCTTCAGCTCAAAGCAAACTATTTTGTTTCAGATTTGAGAACTGGGGAGGGAGCAGCATTTTTATGGGAGAATTTTTATTCCTTCCCATAAGCTCAATTTCAAAAGGGTTGGATTTTTTTTCTCCAGAGTGTGTTAGGAGGAGTTGCCTATTGACACGCAATAAATGAAGCCATTATTCTCTGTAGGTCTGGCTTCACTTTTCTCAACACATCCCCACCCAAAAACAAGGCAGGGTGATGTTCACAGTGGCACTGTGGACCACACTGACAACAGGATACCCCAGCACATCTGAGCCATTTTCCCCCCAAATATGCCCCCATTCCCTATGCCTGTGGGTGCCCTGGAGGCACCAGCACCACTGTGCTGTGTCCTGGGAAGGAAAAGGTTTTGAATTCAAAACCGAGGTCTGCCTGGACAACAGGAGGTGGGACCAGGGCAATTTTTATTAATTAATTAATTGCATCCTGGTTTGTATCAGAAATAGTGTGGCCAGAAGAACCAGGGAAGTAATTGTCCCCCTGTACTTGGCACTGACAAGGCTGAACCTCAAATACTGTGTTCAGTTCTAGGCCATTCACTCCAAGAAGGACACTGGGACACTGGAGTGTGTCCAGAGATGAGCAACGAAGCTGCTGAAGGGTCTGGAGCACAAATCTTGTGAGGAGCAGCTGAGGGACCTGGGTGTATTTAGTCTAGAGAAGACTGAGGGGAGACATGATCACACTCTATAGATACCTGAAAGAGGGTTGCAGTGAGGTGGAGTTTGGCCTCTCCAGTAATGAGTGACAAGAGGAAATGACCTCAAGTTGCACCAGGGGAGGTTTAGATTGGACATTAGGAAGAACTTTTTCCCTGAAAGCGTTATTAAGCACCAGAATGAGCTACCCAGGGAGGTGGTGGAATCACCAACCGTGGAGATATTGCAAAGCCATGTAGCTGAGGTGCTGAGGGATATGGGTTAGTGATGGGCTTGGCAGGGTGAGATGAGTGATTTGACTTGATAATCTTAAAGGTCTTTTCCCACCAAACTGGTTCTATGATACTAAAAAAAAAATAAATAAAAAAAGATGTTTCCTTGCCCCAAACCACTTCACTGCTTGGTAAAAGAGACAGAGGGTGGCAGGCCCTGGGGTTGTCCCCATCATGGTTTGGGATTGTGTGTTTTGGGAGCCTGTTCCAGAGCTGGTGCGTGGCAGTGGCTCTAGTCATGACCTGGACAGGCCAACCAGCCCTCCCAGCCCACCTAGCACAGACTGTGCTTCCAAAGGGTGGTGAGGTGAGGCAGAGGACTGCATAAACCTGTGGCCTGCGTCTGTAAATGGGGGGTTTAACTGAAGAAACAGCTGCCTTATGGATCTCCAGATTTCCCCTTCTTCTCCCTTTTTTTTGGAGAGAGCAAACATAAGGAAACAACAAAAATACCTGACCCCCAATCCCCCAACATCTCCTCACTCCAGAACTTGCATTCTAAAAAGGAAAGTATTTGCAGCCCTGGTCTGATGCTGGTTGTAATCCTGCTTCTGTCACTTCCCAGTTATAAAACAGGGGAGAAAGGGTGGAAAAAAGCACTAAACTTATTTAAAGCCCTCACTCCCCAAATAATTTTCAGTTGCAAAGGAAGTTTTAAGAGATGCTTGTTAATTTTTAAAACCATCTTGTTCTGCAGAACAAGAACCCAACGTTGAACAAAACCATCCTGTAGTTCTTGCTGTAATCTGACAGCTGCATGGAGCCCTCAGGATGCAGGGGGGGAACTGGGGGCAAAGCAGCCCTTCTGCACCCTGGAAGAGTGAGGTCCTGCAATTTTGCAAGAGCTGAGGATAAGTAAAATAGTAAGGCACCACCACTTGTGCTTATTCTTCCACCCTGGCAGTGCTGGGAAGGCATAGCTGGACCTGGCACAAGTCACTATGCAATGAGATCTGGAATTAGCCTGAGAAACTGACAGAGAAAATGAATTAAAAACCCCGTGTGGATGCACACAAAGAGGAAAGTGGGAAGTAGGGATACTGGGATATGGTCCCACCACAGGGAAACATGGGCAGGATGCTACTCCCCAGCTCTGGCTGCTTCCCAGTGCCAGCACACCCACTGAGCCTATGGCACAGCAGAGCCCCCCTACAGCATCCCAGCCTCTTTTGGTGGCCCTAGGCTGTTGTGACCAGCCTTTTGCCACCACAAAGCCTGCAACGTCACTCAAACACGGTGTGGGATATGATTGAACAAGCTGTGTCAGTCACTGCACCAGGGACAGTGCTAATAGGACAGGAGGGAAGCCTTTCTTTCAAGGAAAGTGAGCTGTTGGGTGACCAGGGACTGGGGAAACCCCAAGTGCATGTGCAGCATTAAAGCAACTGGGATGGGAAGGGTTGAGAGCCCAGCCTGTGCCTCCTGCTGCCCAGTGTTGCAATGTAAGAGCTGACAGAGCAAAAGGTGTGAAGGTGTGACAGAGCAAAAGGTGTGCAGGGACACACCAGGACAAGGTGGGGAACAGAGGGTGGGGGAGAAAAACACGTCACAACATGACCCAACTCCCTTTTCCCTGCATGAGATGACCCCAACTTGCACCCACATCCAGACAAGGGGAAAGTTGGAAGCAACGAGCCCAGCTCTACCCCATCCAGACCCAGCAGTTTGTCTCCAGCCATGCCCCAAACCAGATGCTTTACGCGAAGACGCCAGGAGCTGCCTTAATAAGCGCTTATGCAATCCTTCTCACACGGAGGAAATGTCTTTCCCAATCCCCAGCCATTAGCAGTTGGCTGATGCCCTGGAGCGGGACATTTTAGAGCCCTTGTAAATTTGCTTCAGGAGTGGAAAGTGGAGGAAGGAGGGGAAAGCGCTGGTTTTCGTCAGGGACCTGCATCAGCCGGGAGCTCTTCTCTGCTTCAGCCCAAGAGTGGAGAGAAGGCATCACAGGTCAGCAAGTTCTCCATCACCTAGGCTGCCAGTAAGAGCTCCAAGATATTTTTTCCATCATCTCCAAATGCACATCCATGACAGCTAACGGAATATAAACAGGAATTCCCTTTATGGCAGGCAGAGTCTCCTTCCACTGCGACAATCAAAGGTGGGAACAGCACCACGTAAACCCCAGCTAGGAGCACTGACTTTGTAGGGGTCGGTTCCAACCATTCCCTTCCCTTCGCCTACACTTTGCATCCAAACCTAACAGCATGCTGTCAGGAGGCGTCTTTGGGGAGCGGCTGCCCCCCGCTCTATCCTGTCAGCACAATGAGCTGTTGTTGATACGGCCACAGCAATTTCCCGGGTTAATTTACGGCCGCCACACCCCATTAGTGGCAATAAACGTGGAGCCCGGCTTTTGCCGAAATGGTGACTTACGGGTCTTCAAATAAATACGTTTTCCTATAAAGCGGCGCTCTGTTTAGTTTGAATGTTCCTCGCAGACACATCCATCTACGTGAAATACACAGGAGAGGAAGCTGAGCTGTGACTTTGCTCTGATGACATAAAAGCTTTTGTAAACACGGTGTCATTTAACGGGGCTAGAGAAGAGAGACATCAAAAAAATAAACAGCGAGCGCCTGGCGCATCCCTTCAGGAGCACATGGAAAATTTAATAATCCTTTTTCCATAAAGCTTTGTTTCCTTTTTGATTTATCCAGCCATGGCAGTGGCTGCTTGGCCATAAATAGATTGTACTTCTTGAGAGGCAGTGGTTGCAATCACCCTGCATGTCGCCGGAGGGGTGCGCGGGAGGTGTGTGTACGCGGCGGGTTGCTGCTGAGAATGGGAGCATCCCACCTCAGCTTGGCACAGGGGACTCAGCTCACCCCAGCTCTTCCTGAGCCCCTTCCCGTGGGGCATTTGCAGCCTGAATGCCACTTGGGGTTGTTTATGTGACATTGTGGTAGGATCAAATGGCCGAGTTTGAGGGACTCGGGCAGTGTGTGGATGCAGAAGCACACGAGCACTCCCACGTGTGAGCTCCTCTGCATCCCAGCATTGCCCCCACTCCTACAAGACATATTCTGCAACACCAAACCATGGATGGCAAACCCTTCTGGGGAGGAAGGACACCTTGAGTGAGTTTTTGCAGACATAGAACTCATATGCCAGTCTCAGCTGTGACCCTGGGGCTGGGTTCATTGCCAATCAAACCACGTGATTTTGTTATCTTCCACAGGTTCTCCCCCTTTTCACTTTTCCAGGTGGAAAATAATCCTCTCCAAGCAGTGGCATGCACCTCTTCTTGAAGCAGACCCTGCTCATGCCTCAGTTTCCCAAGGCTTTTTGCCTTTGACTTTTTCTCCCCCCAGGCCTCCAGCAGCAGAACTGTTAGGAAGGTGCTGAGTGATTATTATTGCATTATTTTGGGCGAGTGCTATAAATACCCAGGGGCACCTTTAGACAGAACGCAGCTGCCCGGGCGAGTGGGCTCAGCCCCGCTCAAGTACCCGCCACGGCTGTCAGAGGGGGAAATTGGAGGCAGGGCCTGGCTGCAGAGGTACCTCGGGGCACAACCTGATGGGAACACACATCAGGTGCTGCAGGGAGTTGGGGCTGGGACCTTCCTGGCTGCCTCCTGGGTCTGTGGTGGAGTCTGAGGCGGGGGGAGTGCGGGAGCAGGAGGGTGCTGGGATGCCGCAGGGAGATGCTAGCAGGGAAGACAAGGGGAATATTTTACGGGGCTGCAATGTAAACAGAGCTGGAGCAGAGCCCCTTTTTATGGAGTCCCTGTCCTGCCAGGGCATCTGCCAAGGCCCTGATTTACGCTCCTATTTAGATAAGGGCGACGGAGGGAGGGGGAGCAGAGCTGGCGTCAAAGTCACAGGACACCCCGGGCTGCCGCTGATAAGGAGGCGGCCGAGGGGCTGTGGGGCCAAAACCCCAGCCCTCATCACAGGGCAGGGGATGGGTGCAGAGCTGGGTAGCTCTTGCAGGGGTTGAGGTGCAGAGACTCAGGATAACCTCACCCCCTGACACACGGCACTGGCTCCCCCTCACCATCACCCGGCAGTGAGGGCAGGAAATCTTTCACTGGGAAGGATTTGAAGGAAAACAGGTGGAGAGAAACGTGGTTCCTCCCACCGTGCCAGCCATAAATCGCCTAACCCGAACTGCTCGGCGTTCACCCCCTCCCTGCGTGAGCAGGGGAGACCCGAAATTAAAGAAACTCACCAAAAGTTTGAGAAGTGCTAAGTTTGGATGCCGTGACGAAGGCAGCCTGGTTTGATTTAGAAGGTGTCGGCATGAAAAGGGCTCCGGTTTTATTATTTTATTAAAACACGAAAGATTAGAACAATTTTCCAAGGGAAAATCAACTATTTGCTCAGCTGAGCCCTTCCAAAACACATGGGGTGCTCTGAAGGATGAGGGAGATAAAGTAAGATAATGCTCGGGCTTGGGCTGGGCTTACCTGGCTCGGCAGTCGGAGGCTGGAGGTGGCTCTGGTGCACGGCTCGAGGCAGCAGCTCAGAGCTGGACATGGTTGTGAGTGGCCTGTGCAATGCAGGGCTATGGGAATAGAATGTGGGGTTTTTTTGGAGGGGTGAAAGATTTTTTCACGGATGGGGTTGAGCAGCACAGATCCCCATCCTGGTGGTTTGCTGGATCAGGGCTTTTACAGAGTCAGGAAGAGGCTCAGCAGGGAGCTTGGCACTGAGGGAGTAAGGCACTGCAGCTGATGCCGTGCTGGCATGAGGGGATGGTGAGGCATGAAGTGGGGCATGAACCTCTCCCAGGTAGGCACTGGCCCCCACCATCTCTCAGCCAGGCTCAGGGATCCCACCCAACCATGGGTGTCTGGGAGGAAACCGGGGACATCACGCCCTACCCAAGGCCCACTCCAAATGGGAGAGTAATCACTAGCAAATGTTTGCAGGACACTTGTTTAAAGGGGATAGGGAAGTGTGTGTGTGTTTGTGGTGAGAGGGGTGCTTTGCAGCAGCTAAGAACAAAGCAGAGGGGAGCGATGCTGGCAGATCCAGTAGGGTTCCCCCTCCACTGCCCCATCCCATCGCAGCAGAACCTGAGACCCGCTTGCACCCTGCCCCGGCCCCTCCCCCCGGCCTCCCGCCTTTGCAACTCGCCTTGTAACAACTAACGATGGAAAATCCGAGGCATTTAAGTGGCTCCCGAATCCGCCCGGGAACCGTGATTGAGAGAAGTCAAATAAAATTTGTCATCTTTAAAATGCAGGAGGACGTTAATGGTGTGTTAGCCCGGATGATTAATACAAGCGCCTGCAAACAACCCTCCAACGTTTCCACCCTCTGCTGCAAGATGAATCGCTGGAAAGCGCCGTTAATCGCTAACATACCTTGGGCCCAAAGCCCCTTCCTGCCCCGCCGTGCAACCATCGCCACCGCCGTGCCCCGGCTGTCCTCACTGGGAGCAACTGGAGCAAGAGCAGGGGTCGGCCCCAGCATCCCCTGGCAAGGCTGGGGGCGAAGTGCAGGGGCTGGGAGACATCACCCTGGGGATCTGTCTCCCATGGGTGCAGAGAATAGTGGGAGATGCTGTCTGCTGCAGGGCCCCATACTGGCCTCAGCTTTGGAGGCGGTTTGAAGTACAAGATTCCAGCCCCACAGGACCCCTCCAGCCCTTCTGTGGCCAGGCTGGGACAGGGAAACATGGGGCAGGTCCCCGTTTCTCTGTCATAAATGTTTTTTTCTGTGTGGATGGTGTAATTTTTACACATGTGCAGTGTCAGTGCATGGATGTGCAGCGCACACACGTGTGTTTGCATGCCAGACACACACTGCATGTGTGTGCACACTACGTTTGTGCATGTAACACGTAAGTGGTGGCACCGTGTGAGCAGCCTGTGTGTAATACAAACGGGTGCAGTGAAGTGTCTGTGTGTAATCCATTTGGTGGGGGTGTGCAGTGTGGTGTGTGCAGCATCTCTCTGCGGTATGTGCAGGGGTGCTTGCTGTCTATGTGTGCAGCGTGCCTGAGGGCATGTAAGCACATCTGTCTGCAGCCTGCATTTGTGTCACGCACATATAAGGACGGAGCACTTGTGGGCAGTGTGGCCCGTGCAGAGGGAGGGAATCCCCCGCGAGGGACTCCCCCCACAGGGACTGCTCCCGCTGGCACCACTGCCCTGCTCAGCCCGGCCTCTGGACGGTGCCTTCACCTCCATCCCTCCCCCATCGCCCGGCTCCCTCAGTGGCCTCAGTTCATGCCTCAGCTCCTCGCGCTGCCCGGCCGGCTCCGCCACCTCCCCGCATCTCACTCCCACAGGACCGAGCCTTCCCCGCGTGGGGCAGGGCCACGCTCTCCGGCTCTTGGGATGCAGAAAGTCCGGGGGTCACCGTGGCCCCGGAGCAGCCACACAGCCCGGCCCGCCCGGCCGTCGCAGTCCCGCCGGGTTCCCCGCACAGGGCTGCCGCCTCTCGTCCCCCGCCGGTCTCGGTGGAGGCTCGGACACCTCTTCACCCGGGCACGGGGAAAGTGGAAGGGATGGAAACGCGACGGGGCAGGGGCTGGGGTTCCATCTCTGGTCACTCCCCCCCCCCCCCCCCCGAAAGTCAGGAGCAGTCGGGAGGCGAGAGCAAACAGCGGAGGTGTGGGCCCAAATAAACGGAGTCAACAGCGTGGCGCACGCCCTCTCCGCTGCCCCGCTCCCCCCGGGGCCCCCGAGCATCCTCCCCTGCCCATTGGCTCCGCGCTTGGAGGGGGGGCCCGGCCCTATATAAAAGCAAGGCTGAGAGGCTCCAGAAGGGGTTAAAATAACCAAAACGAACAAAACCAGCTCAAAACCCAACAAACAACAAACTCCAAACCCTGAACCCCGACGGCACCAACCCAAACCCCAACGCCAGCCAGGCCCACCGCAGCCTCCCGCCGGAGCCGCTCTCGCCGCCGGGCCATGAGCGCTTCCCGGCCGGTCGCCGCGGCCATGGTGTGCTGCTGATCGCGGCCCTCGGGGCCGGCGGGGCGGACCATGAACCTGGTAGGGGGCTACCAGCACCACCACCATCATCATCACCACCACATGCTGCACGACCCTTTCCTCTTCGGACCGGCCCGGTGTCACCAGGAACGCGGCTACTTCCCCGGCTGGGTGCTCAACCCGGCCGAGGTGACCCCAGAGCTCGCCGGCCAAAGCCCTAGCTACGGCCCCGCCGAGTACGGACCGGCCGGCCAGGGGCGGCTGGAGGCTCTCAGCGGTCGCCTGGGTCGGCGGAAAGGGGTCGGGGGACCCAAAAAAGAGCGACGGAGGACGGAAAGCATCAACAGCGCCTTCGCCGAGCTCCGGGAGTGCATCCCCAACGTGCCCGCCGACACCAAGCTCTCCAAGATCAAGACCCTGCGCCTGGCCACCAGCTACATCGCCTACCTGATGGAGGTACTGGCCAAGGACAGCCAGCCCGGGGACACCGAGGGCTTCAAAGCCGAGCTCAAGAAGGCCGACGGCAGGGAGAACAAGAGGAAACGAGAGACGGTAAGAGGCGGGCCGGGATCCCTCTCCCCCGCTCTCATCGGGCCGGGAGCGCGCAGGGAAAGCCCCGAGGCTGAGGGTAAAAAACAACTCTTCCCGTCCTCGCTGGAGCCTTTTTTTCCCCCTCCAGTTTAAATATTTAAACCACTCGTGGGGGGCACTTCGGCCGAGACAAGCCGTCCCTACCTTTCCCCGAGGGGCTCGGACGGGCCGGGCGGGCTCCCGGGCGCTCGCCCCGAGGGATGAAGCGCTGGGACCGGCGGCGGCGGAGCCTCCCCGGCTCCGTTCTCCCCCGCTCCCGGGACGAGCGGGAACGGGTGCGTTTCGGAGCAAGGGCGGCTGTTTCTCCCACTGCCGCAGCAAGCGGGATGGAAGGGTGGGGACTCCGGAAAAAACCCTCTTTACCTTCGGGCTGATAAAAGCCGCTCGGAGCCGCAGGGCTCAGCTGCAGCCCTGAGGCGGGCTCAAGGTGCGGGAGTACGGCCCCGGATCCTCCGCTCCTCGCCTGACCCCTCCGTTCTCCGTCTCCTCTCCCGCAGCAGCCCGAGGTCTACTCGCAGCCTTTGGGCCACGGCGAGAAGAAGCTGAAGGGCCGCACGGGTTGGCCCCAGCAGGTCTGGGCTCTGGAACTGAACCCCTGAGGGCTGCCCCGCCGCCCCGACGGCGTTCCCCGCTCGCCCTCCATGTGCAATGTCGGAGAGAGCCCGGCCCGGCCCCCAGAGCCCATTCAGGCGCAGGATGCGGTACCCGGCCCGGCTCTTCCCGGCCGAGACGGATGCTCCGCGGGAGACAAGTGACAGGCGCCTTGCGGGGCCGGATCCTGCCCACCCCGTCGGCACCGAGGACCGGCCGCGCTATTTCCACACCCCTCCCCGCACTCCTTTCCCCGTTTGCAGTAATCGTTGCTCCTTCCCGCTGTCAGCAATGATCGGCGGCTCTTGTCCTGCCGGTCCGGGCTGAAACGGTTTGATTCGTTTGCTATTGTAAATACGAGCCGTCCCCGTCCCTATCCCTGTCCGCTGCCTGCCCGACGTGTGGCTGCGGTGAAACTACCTAGAGGTGCATTTAGGAACGCTCCTGTGCCGGGTTTTCTACCTCAGATCTGCATGACCACTTCCCGAGGGACCGGGCGCGCCACACCACGTATTTAAAACGGAATAATTAATAAAAGAAAAGAAAATAAAATGTAGATTTTAACGCAACCAGCCTCGGCTCCGAGCCCTCCTCCTTCCCCGGCGCCGCTGCCCTCCTGCCCGAATCCTGCGGGATTCAGGACCCCTCTGCAGTCAGTTCCCTTCACGCGAGGAGGGGGTTCCCGCGGGGCTGGGGCAGCTCCGTGGGATGCTGTGGGATTTCTTTATGCTCACTTACCCCAGGGCTTGGCAGGGCTCTGGAATGCGCACCCGCGGTCTGCCCCAGGCGCAAACGCTTTCCCTGCTCTCCCACTCCTTCCCTTTTGACCCAGAAGAGCTAGAGCTAGAGGGATCAGCCTTGTGTTCGGCTTGGGGAAGAATGGCAGGATCAGGCCGTTACAGCAGATGGATGGCTCAAGCACCGAGAGCTGTGGAGCCTCAGTTTTATTGCTGCTACGTGGCGAACCAGGGCCCTGCTGCCCTGCTCTGCCCAGGCACACGGCTCTGGCACCGGCAGCAGTTTCTCACAGGGATCCCTTCTTAGGTGCTGCCTCGGTCGTGTTTTAGAAGGAGCAATTCCCTTTCCTCACCATCCGAACACGACAGATCCCACCAGCCTCAGACACACCAACGCTCACGCAGCGCAGAGTCGTCTCTTGTCACCTCTCAGGCTCAAATCCCTAATAATCCTTAATAACGAAAACCAAATTCTCGTTTCTTTACTGTGCTCACACACGACTCTGTTATTGCAAGGTGGCTTCAGAGGGGTGCGTGCAGGGGCTCTGGGCCTGATCCTGCCATGCCAGCCTGGCCGTGCCGCCGTTCCCAGAGACACCAGGACAAACCCTGACCCTCGGCCGGCTGCTCAGGGCGAAGAAAACCAGCACGGGGAAGAGGAGACACGCGTTCTTGGGTTGGTCTGAAGGTTCAGTTGGGAGCACTAAATTTTCTCTTTGGAGCTAAGTTTTTGCTTACGACTAAACGAATAGAAATAATGATGTAACATCCATAAATTGCTAACGTGTCGATCACTCTGTGCATGTGCAGCCACACACACCAGCAACAGACCAGCTCGTCCATGGGGAAGCAGCTCTGGTTTACAACCACTTCGTGCGTGTGTGCAAATACAGACGGATGGACACATAAACTATGAGGGGTGGGGGGAGGTGGTCGCCGGCATAATTAAAGCTCACAGAACGATCAGGCTGTGTGAACAGGCCGTCCGTCCCTTTGGAGCCGCTGCACGACTGCCTGCCCAGCCCCTATTCTGTCTCCTGATCTCTTCGGACGAGGCTGAGATGAAAATGGACTGCCTGAGCAGATCAGTGCCCGCAGTGGTATTGTTTTGTTCAGGCTGTAAAAAGTTTAGCGTAGCACGGAGTCCTTGAGTGAAGCTGGAACGAGGCATTTCCAAACCCAAATACATTCAAGGGGGGGAAAAATAGAAAAGAAAATGTACAGGAAATCAGCCCCAAACATCCTACTTTATGGCTAAGTTTCACAGTCCCTTAAAGGGCTGGGTTTTTACGGAAAAGCTCCCAAGCCATCTCTAGCACCGTAATCCAGCGTCTCATAAATGTGTGCAGTCCCAGTGCAATTTTCGTGTGCCAGCCCGCACACCCACATCCCCACGGCAGCAGCCGGGGCTGCCCCTGGCATCGGATGGGAGAAAGGGTTACAGGGGGAGCGGGGACTTGCTCCGCTATGTAAGTCAGGGAGGACCCTACAACAGAACTCGGTACCCTCGGTCCCAGCACACCGGGCTCTGTCTGGAACATCGTTTGCAGCCTGTGGACCCTTCTCTATCCCACCGAAAACCTCAGGTTGTTTTTATTCCTGCTGGGTTTCCAGCTTCGCTTCTGCGGCGATGCCCTGGTCGCATCCGCAGGACTGGGGTTGTCTTACCACAGGTTTCTGCTGGCTGCGAACTTCTAGGGAAGGTATCCCCCACATCACCCTCCTTCTCCCCTTCGCGATTTTGCCAGTAAAACGCTCTCCGTTTCCATGCCTGTTTGGGATTTTCCTTGTCTAGCAAGGAGATTTTTTTTTCCCCCTACGAGATTGGCTCAGCGTTTTGGGAGTGAAAAAAACCCAAAACACCGCCAAACGTTTCCTATACCCCGTGGCTTCAGCGCTCCCAAAGCTCAAGCTTCGGACGGGAGTAATTGCAAGCGGCGAGCCCCGTCCCCGCCTCGGCTGTGCCGCTGCCGGGCTGGGAAGGATGCTGAGCCGGGATGGGGTCTCCCCCTTCACCCTCAAAGGGAGAGGAGCTGCGTGGGGGGTGTGAGCTGTGCACAGCAGCAGCCTCTCCTCCTCAAGCCGCAGACCTGAGCGGCCGGGAGAGGTGTCCCGGCAGCCCGCAGCAGGCAGAGGCAGCTCCCGGTACCGGCTGTACCAAAGCCCGATAGAAGAAGAACGGTTTGGCCAGCGACTTTGAATTTTTGGCCACTGGAGAGCGTAGCCCATCGGCCAGAGGCGGTGGCTTTGCACATACCTACGGCTCGACCCTGCCGTGAACTTGATGCCGTTGGGCCGCGGCATGCACCCGGCACGCAGGGCTGCGGCTCCCGGACAAAAGCAACACGCACGCAGGGATCGCTTGGCCGCGGGGCAGCACCATACGTGCCGTGTCCCCCGCCGCCGGAATCCACCCACGAGGGACGGTGGAAGGGACGAGGCCACCCTGCTTGACCCCTCACCCTCCCTGCCTGGCCAAGGGGCAGAGGGGCTGTCGGGCACCCCACGCTCCGCACCCCCGGGGTTTGGTGTGCAAAAAAATGACTCCTTCCCCCACTTCTCCTTTTTTTTTTTTTTTTCCAAGCCCAGACCCTGCTTGTTGTTGTTGTAGGTATTTATGGGCCTGTTTATCTGATCTCGGGGGAGCCTATTCTTATCTCAGAAGCAGCAAGGGAAGGGTTACACTGGACAGCTCGGTAGACAGTATGGAGCCAAATAAAATACCAATCTGAAGAGAAAAAAAAAAGAAAAAAAAAAAAGAAGAGGGGAAAGAAACCCCCTGGCCCAGCCACCCGCTCACCGGGGAGCTCCAGGGTACCTGCAGCAAACCTGCAAGGCCAGGGGAGCGGCCGATATTGCTGCTCAGCTCCATTGCCCCGCTCCCTGGGCTGGATGCTGGAAGGGACTCGGCTCTGTACGCACCCCACACCCCGCCTGTCCGGGCAAAGGGACTCGGGCTGCAACTCCCGGACTCCCGAAATAGCCGCTAAACCAGCGGTGGATGGTCCAGCCCTGGGCAAGAAATGCCCGGGCACGCAGCAGAGGAGAGTGCATCCTGCTGTCACTGAAGGAGAGGAAGGAAAAGGACTTTTTTACAGTTTCAGGTGGGTTTTTAGGGCAGTTTGGTCGTGATGCTGCTGTTGGCGGTTTCCTTGGGGTGAGCACGGAAACGGCCCCGCTCCGGGGGAGAGGCACAGCCGGTCCCCGGCCCCGCAGGGACTCGCTCAAGGTCGCCCCGAAGGTCACGGCCAGGGCCAGGGCTGCTGCCTCCCGTCACGGGGCCTCTCTGGCCGGGTCCCAGCCGGTGACACGGGGCAGGGGGGAACCCGCAGACACCGTGCTGGTGGGGAGCAGCTGGGAGAGGATGAGATGCGGTGGTGTGGGATGTCCCCTCCTGCCATGCCAAGCAAGGGGGCAAGGGCAGCCCCATGCCAGGGGTCCCGGCCAGTCCTTGCCCCGCTCCCCACCCCTAATTACCCACTCTTAAGGAAGCGCCTGATAGTTCTGGCCATTTAAGGTAGCCCCAGCCCCTCTCAGTAAGGGTAATTGGGTCATAATTTGTTTTCGGTGTCAAGATGGCGTCAAAGATAAGACAAAAATCTCCAGGTTTGGGGGCTAAAGAGACAGGAGAAATCCTGACCCAGAGCCGACCTCGGAGGAATGGTCACAAGCCCCAGTGAGTAACATGGCAGGTGAAAGATTTACTACCAGGGGAGCTTTTTGATCCTCTCCCTACACTCGGAGCCTCTCAGTCCTGTTGCTGGCTCCCAAGTCAGACTGTCTCCTGGGAGTATTGCTCAGGTGGGAAGGTTTTCTGTCCAACAGAGGCCTCCTCAGCTGCAAAGTTCATGACATTCAGCAGTTCTTCCTCAAATCTGCATGCTTCTGGAGTCATGTGGTTGTGTGAGACCCATCTAAAAAATAAGATGCATTTCCATTTCATAGCTGTTTTCTCCTTTTTTATAACAAACCCAGACTCTCCAGGTTTTCTCCCCGCTGGCTGTCCCTGTGTGGGTCTGCTAGCACTAAACTCTGCCTGGGATGTATTTCTTCACATAGCTGCTTATGCTGGGAGAAGACCAAGGGCACTGCACCCTGAGCCAGCCTTCCCAAGACAGTCCTTCAAACAATGGACAAACTCACCATTCACCTCATGGCCATCTGTCTCCAAAGCCAGCCTTTGTTGCTTCACTGCATGAAAGCCCTTTTCCCAGTGAAAGATATTGGGAAAAGTATTTACTCCTCTCACAAGGCTCATGTACTTGTTCTGGGGTTAGCAAAGGTGCTCAAGATGGCTTTCTGTAGAATGACCTATTCTTGTTCTTCTCAATATTGGAGCAATCCCATCAGCAAGCATCTTCTCTGGCAGTGATGACACATTGCTGCCAAATTCCTGATGATCTTCTGCCACAACCTCTCAGCACAGCCCCCAGGTGAAGCTGGATGGTGTGAGATGGCAGAGCAGCCCACTTGTGTCCCACACAGCAGCTGGATTTAAGGTCCAGGATGGAAGCTGATTGGGAGCTGGAGCTGTCTGGTGGAAGATCAGCTCAGGGTAAGTGGTAGATACAACCAGACACTCTGCTCAGCTGGACTCTTGGCCACCTCCATAGCTGTGTGGTGCTGAGACACACATCTCAGCAGCAGCACATCAGGGGGGCCAAGGACCTGCTGGAGCATGCACTGGAAGCATAGGCTGGGAGGAGGAGATTTACTGGTGAGAGGAGAGGGTGACAGTTACCTGAGAGGTTGGAGCTGAGGGGCTGTCAGACAGGAGCAGGGGCCTGGAGCCTCACTGATTCCTTGTGACAGATCCTAAAGCAGGGAAGGTCCTTGCTTGCAAAGCTCCCTTCTTCCCTGCCTGTTCCTTTGTGTGAGTAATTCATGTCCTGACCACCCTGAAAGACTTTACAGTAACCAGAGAAGTAGGTGAATTTATGGCATTACCAGCACCTGAAAGCTGAGGAACTGAGAGGAAAAGGAATTAGTATTTTTTACTTCCTTAGACTGCAGCTACCTTGACAAAATTCTCATGGCCTGTAAGTGACCTGTAGGAGCAGCCATGGGGTCTGAGGGCCAGAGCAGACTGCTTTAACTGCCTTGGCCACAACCTCCTTCCCAAAGTGAGAAGCTGCAAAAAGAGTGTGAGCTGATGCACAAAGCTTGTGTCAGCCTCAAACTCCCTCCTCTGCTCACCTTTACTGTTCAGTTTCCACTGCTTCAGCCCTTTGTATGACAGAGCAGAAGGGCAGGTCTTGCACTGAAGCTCAGCAGCTTGACTCAGACTTGAGCCTGGGCTGCTGCCTTCAACAACTCACCCTACAAAGTGTCCAGGAACCAAGCCAGCTGCTTAGGGCTAAACCCAAATGATTCCACACCTAATGCCCTTTTAAGCTCTTATTTCTAGGAATGTGACAAAGAGAGGTGGGAAGGCCCTTGTGGAGATGCCTTTGTTGGCTGCTTTGAGGAGCACATGAAGGACTTGAGGCAAGAGAGCAGCAGGGAGGAATGGAGAAAACAGGATCAGCAGGAGGAGATGGACAAGAAATAGCCTGGTGAGGGCCAGCAGCTCCCCAGCATTGTGGTTTGTGCTGGTCTAATCAGAAAAACTCAGTCTGTACCCACACTCCTCTGTGCCAAAAAAGAGCCTTTGACCTACTTTTTACCCCAGGAAAATAGACAAAGAAGGCTGAGGTGAGTCAAAGCCAGCAGCAGTGCACCAAGGGCTCTGCTTTTCATGTGGGGGTCAAGGCTTATGGATGGAAAACCAGTGGAAATTCCAGGAAAAGATCAAACAACCTGGTTCTGTGGGGAAAGTGGGTGTGTAAGAACACCAGTCTGCAGGGTACAGGGATCCCTCAAGGATAGACTGGACAGGGAATTCCTTACCAGTCCTGGCTGGGGTACCTAGAGGGATCTTGGTTGTCCTCTGTGGCCAGGCAGAGCTGGGAAGGTGCTGGGCTATTTCTCCCACTTCTCTGTGCAGAGGAAATGGATGTGATACCCTTTTTTCCTATCCCATCCCTACAGTTTGTACAGCAAGCCACCAAAGAGGTCAGATTGCTCAGGGCTGCCTGCTGAAACCTAAACACCAAACTGAGCTGGGAGCGAGCTGGCTGCAGGACCACTGCATACAACCCACCACTTGTCCTCTGCTAAAGACGGACTTGCCCACACACTTGTACATGCTGCTTGGACTCAGAGCCTCCTCTCTGCTTTGTGATCAAAACCTGGGCCAGTGAGTTTGCTAACGTGGTGCTCATCATTGCTCACTCTGGTCCCTGATATCCATACAAAGAATCATGAAATGGTCTGGGCTGGAAGGGACTTTAAAGATCATCTAGTTCCAACCTGCTGCCATGAGCAGAGACCTTCCACTGTCCCAGGTGGATGGACAGATGTGGCAGGAGAAGCAGCAGAGCCATTCCAGCTCCCTGACACTTTCCTCTTCCCCGATCTGGAAGTCTGTGCCCTTCTCCACAGGCACCTTGGTGCTCCCTGCTGAGGGTGCTGCAGCAGTCACAGTCTTTCCTGCAACATGTCAAGGGATCAGATCTTGGAGAAAATTCCAAAACCAACCAAGTAAAAGCACATTAGGGGGCTTTGAGGTACTCAGGGTAGAAGCCAGCACTGCCTGCAAGGATAAGAGATGTGAAAGCACCTCCAGCTTCTGTCAAAGCGAGATAGAGTACTGGCAGAGCTGTGCAGTCATTCCTTGATGGATACAGGGGAAATAAAGGAAAGAACCCCAACAAATAGAAAAAAAAAGTAAAGCAAACCCTAAGGCTCTCTCTCCCCTGTACACTCAGACTGCTCCACCACATCTCTAAACCAGAAAACCATTAAATCTACATTCACATTTCTCCCCAGTGCTCTGTGCTGCCCTTTCTGCTGGGGAGCAGAGAGCTGAAGCCTGGTTTCCATCAACATTGCCAGGGGGCTGCAGGACAGCTCCTGCACACAGTCGGACGTGTTCAATTTCCATGTCCAACCAGGAAAAAGAAAAACCCCAAACAATCCGTTTTTATGATCTTTGCATCCCACTACGACATAATCCCGCTTCCAGTATCCGACAAGTACAACCAGCTCCTGCAGAGAAGGCATCACTGGGAAGCGGGGGGAACGGCTGCGCAGCCCCGGGCGCAGAGGTGCGGCTGCAGGCACCCACCGCCCGCGTTCCTGGGCTTGCACTGCCCTCCCACGGCAGCCTGCAGACAGACGAGAAGTTTTAAGGCCGTCAGATCAACCTGCTGGTTGCCTCGTTTCTCGGTGCGAACACGTTAAAAAGGCAGCGCAGATTCCTCCTTGATTGTGAGCTTGAAATCTTCTGCGGGTTTCGCGGCAGGCAGCAAACACGAGGTTAAGCGGCGTTATTCATCATCTATGCAAATAACAGCTTTTCTTTGTGTCACTGGAGTTTTCAGTGTACCCTCTGAGGCTAAAACCAGCACTTGCACACCAGGCTGCTGCTGGCAGCTGCCCTCTTACCTCTCCTCTCTGGGCAGGATGACATCTCACTGTGGTGGCAGGGGATCCCACACTCACCAGTTTGGGGATGCAAACAACATGGCTTTTCCCCTTCCTCTGGGGCGTGCTGCCCTGGCCCACACCTCAACACGTGTGTCTGATACCTCCCAAAAAAGCCTGACAACAAACAGGTAATGCCCTGTCAAGTGATCCACCCTTGCTCCTTGTTTTGTGGTGCCCACTTGTGTCACCTCTGGTCTTGTCTTCTTCTACTGAGAGCTCCCCGTGCTGGGACAACACTCTTGTAACATGGCAGGATGCTGCCTCACACAAAAAGACCCTGGTTCATTGCAAAGGCCCGCAGGCACCTCTCCAGGCAGGCACTGAGGACACTGGGGTCAGTTCCCAATGACCTAGTTCAGTCTCCCCCAGCTCTTCAACACAGCAAGTCTTTAGCTAAGAGAATACTAGACTCAAGCACAACTCCTGATCACTGTTTGTTTCTCACAGCAGAGTAAAGCACTAACACAATTCAATTCAGCTCTCTGAGGTCCCTACTATTGAAAACTGAAACTCTGAGGTGCAGGACAGGGGGGACCAAGTGTCTCCTGTGTGCATCACTGGCCATAGAAATGGGCCTGTTCTGCATGGCTGGAAGTTGTCATATGGCAGCAACAGGAGCTGACACTCTCTTCCCAGAGGGCATTGTATCCCGTGCCATAAACTGAACGATGATGAGGAGACAGGTCAGCTGGTTGTAGGACAGCAGCAAGGAATAAGGATACAGGAGATGTTCTGGCATTGTTTTGGAGAGAGTTATCTGTGCAAATCTTTACTGCACATCAACAGTGCAATTTAATTTGACAGTGATAAATTCAGGTCATGTATTTTAAGTGTAAAGCTCTCAACATCCTATCATCCTCCTCCACGAGAGCCCAAGGGTCTGAGAAGCTACACTACAACCTCTGAGGAAATGCCACAACAGGGTTCAGGGGAACAAGTATTCAAGTCTCACTTTCTGGCACCACTCGCTTCTTCACTGCAGCAAAAAGTGAGGCAGCTTTGCCTTTAAGGCTGACAGTCAGGAGGAAGAGAATATGGGGAAAAGGAATGAGACAAAGCACTACAGGGAAAGGATCTCACAGTTGAAGCGATTGAACATTGGGATGCTGCATGTCAGCATTGCTCTTGGGTAGCACCCACCTTGTCAGCTAGGCACGGAGCTTCACCTCTGGACAGCAGGAGCTTGAAGTCACGCACAAAACGTAGCCAAGAGTATACTTCAGAAAGAGGCAGAAGCACAGAGCTCAACTAGACATAAAGAAGATTCATTAGGAAACGTGACTCAAATGAGATGTTGCTCTTGATTGTCTGCTCATGATACAGGGAGGGGGTGAAAAATACCCCCATCACAGGAAAGGCCAACACTCCCCAAAATGCAGCCATGTGGCCCGCCAACCACCTCCATCTTTCTTGCAAGTCATCTTTTTGTGGCACTCAAAAGGCCCCATGACTTGCATCTGTGCGACCCACAGAGCTTTGTCACAAAATGTCCCATCACCTGCGTTTTCCACTTCAGGTCCAAGGTGCCCGAGGCAGCGGTGACTCTGCCCTGCCCTTCCCCCCAGACTGCAGCACTTCTAGCCCTGAGGAGGGGGTGGCCAAGGACACGGACTCAGAGAAGCTCGGCCTCAGGCGCCCACGCAAAGCTGAACCCCGCAGGCTCTGGAGCTGAAAGTGCTGAGAGCAGAGGGGCAAAGCAAAGGGATGCAGGCCTTGTTGCTAGATAGATCTTTTATTAAAGTGAAATTCAGCATTTTATCTTCGTCAGACAGTACAGAGTTAAAGTTTCATACACAGTGGAAGCAGGACATTTCCTACACCTCAAAAGAAATGAGTTCTACAGTCTTTGCTATAAGTTACTAAGTTGCTTTAACAATACACAGCTATATTACACAGTTAAAAATACAAGGTGTCCAAAACATTTGGCATAAGATCAGCACAACACATGGAGGCCAGAAACAGAAGAGGGAACACAGTTTTTTCTCTCCTGGTAAGCCAGCTCAAAGATTCCGAGCCATTCTGTAAGTTACCTGCTATTCCCCTCCCCTGCACTCCAGCTGTGGAGCAAAGCTGTGGCTGGGAGTAAACCCAGCCCTGTTAGGCAGGGCTCAGCTAAACGAGAGGCTCCAGGGGCCTGCTGGCATACAGGATGGCCCGCAGAGTTGCCTGCAAGGGAAGTTCAGGTTTAAGGCAAGAGCCCCTCCCCCTCTCCCCACACTTGCCTTGACCATTTAATTCATTCCAAACAGAACGTGTGAACAGGCAAGTCAACAACTCCAGAGCAGGGACAGCTGTGAAAAGTGCAAGGAGCATCTTACATCCTGACAGTTCATTTGCACTTAAAAAGTGGAAAAATCAAAACTCCCTAACTTGATAAGGTAGAGATGGCTAAAGGGCATCAGTGACAAGAAGAGTGAGGCATCAGTAACATTCCTTCACCTTTGGGACTCTTCAGCCAGCAGCCTGGGTGGTACAAGGACTCCTTTGGTATAGGAGCACCAAACAAGTCCCTCGTGCTACCCACTCCTTTGAACTGCAGAGGCAAAGTGACTCCAGTGCTCCGGGGAAGTGTGAGGATCTGCTAGTTTAAACAAACAGTCCCCCAGCAGATCATTTCTCTCCCCTCCAACCTCAGATACCGCTGAACATCTCCCATTGCTATTTACATTTGGCTCAACCAGAAGATGTAAAGTGCACAGCTCCCCCCTTCTTCCCCTCTCATAAAAATCCATGCCAAGAGTCAGCACAGAACCATCTTCTTCCACGCTGCGTTTCGCTCTGTCTCTCTTTGGGCCACGGCCTCTTTCGTCTTCGCTGGGCACCCCAAACCGCTTGAAAAATCACTCTTACTGTGGATTATTTCAGCTCTTGTTTTCAAAGCCTCTCTGAATCCAGCTTGCACTCCAGACTAACTTTAAATGCCAGACTTGATAAGTTTGGGTCAAGACTTGCACGCCAGGGTGTCTAGTGGTTTACAGTCACATTCCTAAGGAAAACTGGGACACCAGAGTAGTGGGGACAAGTGGTACAAACCTGCCCGCTCTGCTCTTCTCAGGCCGAGCATCTAAAGTGCCTGGCAAAAGAAACATTAGCTTTTAATGCAATTGGTTCCTTCAGGTTGATATACAGTACTCTTTGAGATGCAGGACCTTTCAAAAACCTGCACTCCAACCCAGTCTGCTTGGATACATTTGCACTTTTCAGCCATTGGATTGCTCAAGTCTTTGCATGCTTCCAACTCCCTTCAGTTGAGCTCAAGCCGACAACTACCAGCAAGGATTTCTTCTTCCTCCCTTCAAGTGAGCAGAGGGTCAGCACAGAGGATGAAATGAACCCTGGAAGAGATGTTTCTGCATTATTTGGGCTTCATGCTAATGGCTTTGGATCTATTAAGAAGTCTAATGAAGTCAATGCAAGTCTTCAGTGAGAACTGAATTAGGCCATGTTACTGAACTAGGCTATGTGATGGCTGGAGGGCTTCAAAGACGACTCCTCTGCCCCAGGGTGAACGTCACCTATGCAGGCTTGTAAGAAATAAGCTTCCACTGTTACAAATGGAAGATGACATCTGGTCATCCTCCGTGGCCCCAAGGCTTGTGCTCCATGGTTCAAAGCTAGACAGAATTTAAGGCCCATCTGTGAAAAGCAAAATGTAAAAGGAACAGCAACAAAAATAAATCTTATCATACCAGCCAAAGCGATTTGGGTCTTCCACCTTTCCAACAAGTCCCATCTAAAAGTGCTGAGAAAACGTCCCACCTCATGGCTTCACAAGTGTGAGGTTCAAACACATTGAAGTTTAAAACAACAAAAAAAAAAGTTGGAAAGTCTCTCTCTTTTGCTTTTTTTTTTTAATTGGCATGCAGCATAAGGAGTCAAATACACAGAATGGTGTTGGACAGAACAACGATTGCATTGTTGCGTTTTCTGGTTAGGAGACCACTAAATGCTTTTCAAGAATCACAGGCACCCTGAACATGGATATTGCTACTGAATCGACGTGTGGTTTCAGTTTATAGCACGGGAGCCATCAAGTGGCTGACCCTTCCAACAAGACTTGCTTTTGCTCACGGCGTTTTGCTCTAGCTAAGTTGAGAACAAGGTAATAAGGCATTTGCAAGGGTTTACAAGGCCTTGGGGTCCGACAGCCAAAGGTTCTTGTTCCTTTGGTGTCTCGCCTCCAAGCTTTCCACCTTATAAACAACTGCTAATGGCTGGTAAACATCTCTTCATTATCACACTTCATTAAGATTTTTTTTTTTCCTTTTTTCAAAAAAGTACAATTGCTTTAAGAGTGAAACCAACAAGGATCACACTTCACATCAATTGACTCGTTTTCAGAACAACAAGAACGACAACAAAAAAAAGTTTCCTGGATACCACCTCTGAACAAAAGCATTCCAGTGAATACACCTGAACAGATGGAACCTGCCACCATATTTCCTTGAAAAGAATCATTTTGCTGCTGGCTGCTAAAACACCCCAACAGATTTATTTACTCTCAAGAAATAAAACAAACCAAAATACAACAACAACAAAGTAAATCCCAAACAAACTACATTTTTAAAGTTTTGGTCTAAAAGTTACAATGAGGCATAACTTCCTCAGCTCAGAAACTTGTTTTCCCTTGGGAATATTCTCTGATTACATGAACACTTTGAAGATTAACACACAGTCAGAGAACGTAGCCTTGTAGCTATCTGTCCTGAATGAGAGAAGCCAGATCATGTTGACTGATGTGGGAATTACTCCATCCTTTCAATAAGGAAAGGACTAGAATAATTAGGGAATTTTTAAACATTCATGAAATACTGACACAAGACATTCTCTCCTCGTTCCTTGAACCTCTCTCTTGTCTGGTGTTCTTAAAATCCGTACTGAATTGAACAAGGAAATGCTGAAACAATCACACTCCCCAAAACTTCACAAATGGGACGTGTACCATAACAGAGCATTTCTGCCTATGACACAGGACTTGGACACGTTTGTCAAAGACCTTTTTGGAGTATTAGCAAACACTTCAGAGGTGATGTGAACAGCTTGCTTTAAATTGTGACCCTGGGAGAGTTTCAACACGAGCTTCACTATGTGAACTCTTCATGCTTTACGAAACACGGTGCAGTACTAAGCCAGGATCGTGACCTGTGTATTTAGCTCTTCAACAAAGCTTCATCCAGTTTTGGAATATTGAAAACTGCCATTGACAAAATGCTAGCCAGAAGTTTTCTACTGTTCAGTTCATTGCTTAAGGCTTGTTGAGAAAATACTCTTTATGTGGAGTCTTGGCATCTTGCAACAGAATGGAGACGTGGGTTAGGACAGCAAAGAAACAGAGTGGGGCTTTAAATCATGAGATACCCCTGAAGAGAGAATCTGAGGTCATTGGAGAACAGTCAGTCACAACCAGCACTGTTTTAAGCTCCTTTTGCCAAAATAATCACTGTGACATTTGTAAGGACACCTTGGCTTTAAATATCAAAATCAGAAGGATCCTCTCGCACAGCGCCCGGTTGAAGAGCGCCAGCACACTGCCCGCCCTCATGCAGCTCTCACAAAGCACACGCAGTGCTCACCAAAGGCAAGGCCTTCCATTTGCTTTGCCCGTTGCAAAGACAGATGAAACACCTCCTGCTCCAGCCAGATCACTACCTGGTTATGGTGCTACACCCATCAGCTTAACTCTGCTTCACACCAAAGAGGAGCTGCCGAGCCCACCAATCCAGACAGAGGTTTTGGAACATCCGCTGAAGACTAGCTTCTGTACAAAATTCACATCACAACTGTGTCAGATACCAGATCTGACACAGAGATTGAGACATAGATGTCTTAAGCCGCTGTTCCACCAACCATCACTGAGCCCTGAATACAAGGGAAACACATGTAAGTGAATGTAATGAGCGTTTCTACCAATGCGATCAAACCCACCAAATAAGCTGCATTGGCCTTAACATCACACGCTGAGGAAATGCAGACAATTAATTGGTGTGTTCTTAAATACAAGACATTTGAAAAAGAGATTGCAGGGAGTTGTTTGGCACCTGTGGAGGAATGGGGTGGGAGGAAAAAACAGTTAAACCAAAAAACCAATCTCAGACTAGTCAAGTAGTGTTCACTGGAATAGATTTGGTGAGCTGGAACATTTGTAAAAGTTTGGGACTTGAAGCACTGACTCAAGGCAAGACAGAGCAACGTGTAGGCTGGGAGCAAGCTTCAGACAAACCTGTGACCCCCTACACCTCGATAACTAATTTTATCTCTGCCGCTACTGCAGTCCTGAGCCACGACAAACTGCACGGTGGTGGGTGATGCAGCAAAAGCACTCCCTCTGTGGTCTGAATTGCACCGAGATGCAGCTTTCCAGAAACGGTTTAAAACACCGAGTTGACAAACTCCACAGTCCTACAGGTTCTCCAATTGGTTTCCTCATTATCCTCATTCTCTTTATTCCAATGTCACGTTGAAATGAGGGGGAAAAAAAAAAAGTCTTCAGAAACACGCTGGGCACAAGTTTTCAGATACTCTTGATAAGAATGTCTATATTTTTTCCTCTGTCATCCAGACTTACTGCATTTAAAAAAAGAAATTTACAATATACTTTAACAGTTTTTATATACCTAAAATGCACAATACCATCTGTTCCTTCAAGGTCTCTCTTACTCCAAGTCTTGATATTCTTCATTCTAGTTGCTTGCTACTTTCTGATTTCTGGTCCAGCCTGCTCTTGTTGTTCTTCACCATATAGATGAAATAGGCAAGGGTCTCTTTCTCGTTCACTGGAATATTCCTGAAGTGACGACTGACAGTCTGGAAGGACAACACGCAAAGAGACAGAAATTCTGAAATTAGAAAGTGGAAACAATCAGAACAGTGTTTCTCTTCACTTTCCAAAAGCGATTTTCTGGCCACTGAGCATAATACACTTTTAGTCAAACATGCACCAATTCAAACTGTCAGTCCTCGTTTCCCTCTGTCTGTCTTTACAGCTGGAATGTGCACAGGAACGTAGCACAGTCTTTCAATGTCAGCAGTATTTGCAGCCAACCTACAAGCTGAATTTGGAAGCCAGAATGTCCTCCTGCCAAAGCAGCACAGCCTCTCCTAAGTGGCTTTTCATGCTGGGAGAGCAAGTTTTTGTTGCATCTCAGTATGTTAAAAAAAGGAGAGCATCAGAAATGACGAAACAATTTGTTGTGTGACCCAGATGTAGCAAAGTTTTAGAGTCCAAAGGAAAACTCACTGGATAAGTTTTCATTGAAAAGAACACCAGGAGATTTGCAATGGGAGGGTTAGGGCTGCCCCTCTCTGACACTTAGCATAAGCCCTAAACCATTAGCTGCTTTTTCCTCACAAAATGAATGTAGCAAACATCTTGGAGCTGGATGAGACCTGCTTCTTTTACAGAAGCAGCTCTTTTTTTCGGTACCCAACACAGCTCCAGAACTGGACTTTGATGCAGGCTGAGTAATAAGTCACTCCAAGAAGATTTATGGAAGTTTGAGTTTTCCTTACGGTGGGGTAGCAGCAGGAGTCTAAGAGCCTCGGGCAGCAGTGATTCAAGCATGGGAGCTGGACGAGGATCCAGCGTAGGGTCAAAGCTGCTCAGACTTCACAGGAAATCTGGGAAGTGTGTGACAACTTTAAGTTAGGCTCCCTTTATTTTCTGCTTGCGTAGTAGTTTTCTTTTTTTTTTTCCTCCTGGGCACATTCATGGTAAATTGCCTCAGTAAGCAGTCCTTCATGGCAGGAGGTAGCTGAGAGAGCTGGTTAGTTAGAACATGACAAAAGAGAACTACTTATGAGGACATACGCCCACCCTGCTTCGTTCACCTTGCTTCTACATGCACTGCACTACATATGCTCTGTATTCTGTACATTCACTCCCTAGATGACTTTGGAAGACGGCAAGACAGCGTCCTGCTGTCTTTTTTCATCTGCTGGATTCTGTTCTTTAAAGCAAAAGCAAAACAGTTTTGGGCAGACAGTTCTGAAAGTCTCAGCTTACAAAAATTCAATCTTGTTACCA
The DNA here is from genome assembly GCA_013401255.1 of Urocolius indicus. Classification (NCBI taxonomy): domain Eukaryota; kingdom Metazoa; phylum Chordata; class Aves; order Coliiformes; family Coliidae; genus Urocolius; species Urocolius indicus. The sequence goes on along the minus strand of WBNH01000051.1, from coordinate 14,481 downwards.
TTCAGTAACTGCTACAGCTTTTTCAAGTTCAGAGAAGACTTTTCCCACAGAATGCCTCCAGATCAAGTCAGGAAAGAGCAGAGCAGACTCCCAGATAGCAGAGAGAGTTGCTTTCTTAACAAGGACCCCATACTGTGAGAAAGCAGCAGCAGAGGCCCTTAAGGAAAGGGCTTTTTATTGACTTAGTATAGAATCATAAGCCATCAGGACAAGTGAGGGAAAAAAGCAATCTGAAGTCACGGACAGTGATTCTGCCTTTAATAATAAGCAGTTCCAACCAGTTCAAGTGCCTGTGAGGAAAGAAAAACCAAGAAGGCATTTAAGGTGATCAGTAGCCTGTAAGTCTGAGTTTCAGTTGAACGGTCATCTTCGGCTAACACCCATACCACTGGAAACTAGGGTCTGCTTCTGCTCCCTGAAGCTTGTAACTAGGAACAAAGAGGGAAAGGATGCAGAGAAAAGCAAGTCACTAAAACATGCTTTCAAGAGTCAGCTTCCACGTCTTCCATGACTGTCTTTGCTGAGAGAAAGCACGCAGCTTTCTGCCGGAGTCATCCCCCGAAACCTTTTGCAGAGCACACGGTACATACTGGGGAGAGAGTCACTACAGACATTAGTGTCCAAAAAAAGTGCACTTGAGCAGAGGAGGCAAAAGGGTTTTTAAAAACAGAGAGAATACCATCTGTGTTGTCACTTACTTCTGCTAACTGAGCCTTGTTGAGTCCAGGCCTCGTCTGCAACTTATAATGTCTCTTGTAACGTCGCAGAGTGTTCACTTGGAGCTGGAACAAGTCAACCTGGAAGTGAATCAGAGAAGAGGGGATGAGCACTACCTTCAGCTTCTGGTAGGCACAAATGCAGAACCATCTAAAAAGAAATATTTCCTCCTCAAAAAGCCTGCTCCTTGCCTGGATTCAGAACCACATCAGCTTGCTGTACTGACAAATCTAAGCATATTTAGTATTTGTTAATGCTAAAGGACCAAAACAGCCTCAGGGAAATACAAAATTTTGTTCTGGTTCACATGCTGTCAACAGAATTGCTGCCCAATTTCTGCTCTCAATTACACCTCTGCAACCTCTAAGCAAAGGGGAACCTTTTGTTCCCACAAGGTTTGAAAAGCTCACACATGAAATATCAATTTAGCAGGCACTGAACGAATGGCTCGTGACATAAAACAGAGTACAGAGACACAGAAGAAATGAAATTCAAGTACTTAAATGGGAAGTGCACAGTTTAAAAGCAAGGGTGATGGGGGAGGTGGGGGGGGGAAGGTTACAGGAAGGAAGATGAAGACCATGTGGGAAATGCCCTCTTTCAAAGACAAAAGGAATCTCTGCTGAAAACCAAGAAGAAAATTACATTAAAACTGGGATTTTTTTTTAAACCACCACACCCCCTGCATGCTCTACAGCACTCATATTTCTTTAGATGCCAGCTGGGTCTTCACCAATTATCCTGGAAACTAACATAAAGCCTGTAGAGGAAAGTTTTGATGGAGAACCTTGTGGAATGGAAACACAAACAGCTACAATAAAAGGTCAAGAGTCCTTAAAAAACAAACCAAAACCTTGCTAACTCTTTCAACACCTCCCTAAAATAGGGATGACAACTCTGCAGTCAAGACTCATCTTTGCTGGCAAAACAACTCCTGGTGGCTCTGAGTTGTTGGTGGTTTTTTTTTTTTTTTTTCAGAAACAAACAGCTTTTTGCCAAGATGGGTGGTATTTCCAGCAGAGGGCTCTGCTGACCTGGCCAGAACTCTGCTCCCGGGCAAACATCAGCTCTACACAACTTTTCTGCAATGTCAACAGCACCAGAAACATCACCAAAGCAAATGCAGCTCACAATGGCAGAGAAAATAGATTACTCGAGAGTTCTGTGACACGGCAAACCTCCCCCAGGTCTACTTCCTGAGAGCAAAAAAGATGCTATGAATTATTTGCTGGTAGTTTTAAGTAGTGCCCCAAATACCATCTATGCAAAGATCTGGAGAAGTTTAAGCACAGAGAGAGTGACCTACTGAATTCTCTAGTGTGTTTGCAAGAGGATGCATGCTAGGTAACCACGAGCCACGGTGGGGCTTCAGTCACCATCAAAAATAAATCACTTCTAGCTTTAAAAAAGAATTAGTATCAAATATTGCTTTAACAGCTCTCTCTCTGGAAGCAGTACACGCATGAAGTTGTGCTTAGCTCTTGGCTAAGTTGTGCTTAGCTATTTTAATAGAAAACTTTACATGGGCAATGAACTCATCCAGGAACAAAGAAAATTAGACCATTACACCTCAGAAAAGAAAGGCTTCCTGAAAAGTGAGGATAACTCCACTGCAGTTTTGGTGAGTTGCAAGTTAAAAATGTAACATTTTTCAAACACATTAAAACATGCAGCTGAAACTTCAACACGCTCAAAATGGGTAAAGCAGCCTACACCTGCTTGGTACCTACTAACCTCCGGGACATCCGTTTCATGCTCAGGAGAGTCACCCCCATCATCGCTTGTCTTCCTCTTTCTTTTGTTTCGGACACTTTGAATGAAGTTCTTGTGAAAATCACAAATATACAGATGTCTCACCTAAGAATCAGAAGTGGGGAAAAAGCAATCAGAACAGGTGGGGCAGAAACAGCATTCAGCAGTAGCCACTAAGATATCAACATCAGAGAGGGCAGCCCTCATGCCTGGCATGACTGACGGCTTCAGGACAGTGAGGAATTTCAGTCCTGATATCGTGCTCTTGAGTTAGAAATAATTTACATTACAAGGAATAAAAGCAAGGAAAATGAATCATAGAATCGGTAGGGGTTGGAAGGGACCTCTAGAGATCATCTAGTCCAACCCCCCTGCAGAAGCAGGTTCAAAAGACTTGAGAGTTCTGTCTGAACCTGAACTTCTGCAGATAATCTATTTTTTTATGTTTGCAATCATGTGTCAGAAAAAAGTAAGTAATTGTCTGGAGGAAGTACATTTGTTTCAGGACTTACTGCCAGGTAACTATAAGGAAAATTACAATTCTGTTCCACTCTTGTGAACTTTCTGGCTTGGATAGTACAGAAAGTTATTAATGCAAGTGTCTCAAAATGTAGACCAGCCAGAAGTTGCTAATTACCTCAATTAAAATAAGCACACCAAAAGCAAAAATGTTTCTTTCCTATAGCTTTTCCTTTTTTAACAAATACCAGTTCACTGGAGCTCATGTGTATGTAAAACAATGGGCCACAAATGATCCAAATTATTTGGTATCTGTAAGGCAAAAATGCCTCTGGATGACTCGAGCACCCTAGATGTGAAATCCCTTTAGGCAGCTTGCTTCATACTTTCCCCTGGAGTTCATTACTTTGATTTCCTCTTTTTATTTGTAAAGGCTTATATTGGTCAACAAAGAATCACTTCCAAAATGAAAGAAACGCCTATACCACAAGACAAATCTGCTGCAGACTACAACCAGGAGAAACAATCTCTTTTTTTAAGAATAAGATTGTATTTCAAGTTGAGTCACCCTCTTCCCGTGACTTGATGTATTTTGGCTGTGTAAAAGGGAGCTAACCAACTGGGGCAGCTGCCAAACAGATTGACTCAAAACTCCACTTTTCTTGTTGTTGTTGTTTTTAATGGTTCTAATCTCTAAAGATCAGGTAAGCAAAGCCCTTGGAGCAGAATTCTGTTACCCGAGTCACTTCAGAGAAACTCCTTCTGCAGGCTTAACAGGCTGCTCTGCCCTAACCATTCGGTTACTCGGCGGACGACCCGTTTCTATCTTCAGCTGACAACTGTCTCTTCATGTCGTTAAGCGGGTCGGCAGCAAACTGCGGCTGTTCAGACTGATCAGCGAACGAGGGCTTGGAGTGCCCGGTTTAAGAGGCAGCAACCCTGGCTGCTCTACTTCACTTTTAATAACCTGCTTCACTAGAACACGAACTCCTACCAATTGCAAAAGTAGCGTCGGTGGCACCGTACTGAAAGCGCAGCCCGCACCGTTGATTTCGCCTCGAAGCAGCAGCGGCTTTCAACATGAAACCGAAATTGAAAGGCGCTATTGCCTCAGAAGCAAAGCCGGCCGGCTCCTTCGCTCCCCCCGGACACCATCCGCTCCCCACCGCGTAAGCTCGCCTCCCAAACGCGCTTTGCAGCGCCGCTCCGTTAACCCTCAGCGGATAATCAGAGCCGCGGGGATAAACCCGCATCCTCACTCCTCTCTTACCGCCGGCGCCGCGGCGCTGCAGGTGGGAAGAGGCGGCCCAGAGGAGCTCCGTTTGCAACGCAAGCCGCCACAGCTCGCGACCCTGTCCCCGCGAGCGGGCAGGGGGGCTCGCGGAACCCCCCCACCCCCCCCCCAGTCCGGGACACCCGCCGACGCAGAAGCAACTTCGGTGCGTGCGCGGCGCGGGCAGCGCGGCCGCCGGGAGGCTCCGCAGTGCGCTGGCGGGCTGGGGACGGCCGGGCTGGCCCCGCGGGGGGGGGGGGGG
>WBNH01000050.1:24270-39160 GCA_013401255.1 Urocolius indicus | reverse complement strand
CTCCTTTTCCTGCTTTCCTGCACATGGGGACACACTGCTCTTGGGGTCTCCTTGCTTGTCCTCCACTCCCCATGCTCCAGGAATCCCCGGATTACCTCAATCAGCTGCTCAGCCGCAAATAAATGAGCCTTGCCTCTGCCGTGTGTCCCTCTGATTTAAAAAAAAAAAAAAATCCATAAAAAAAATTGTATCCATGAACTACAGACATTGAGATAGCTTCTTGCTTTCATGATATTTTCACGTTATAATTTAGGAATTAAATTTTGTATTTAAAAATGTTTGAAACTAGTAACACAACCAATTAAAGTTTTTCTGAAAATGTCAAGTTATTTTTCCAAAAGATAGTATTCTTTGTTAGATCAGATGAAAGAAAAAAGCACTTTATCATTTCTCTTCGGTGAGATGCACCATCATTACAAATACTAAGGACAAGCAAATAAGATCCAGTGGTAATGAGAGGTCGAAGAAGTCCTGAAGGTGTAAAGGACTGGTGGACGAGAAAAGAGAGTTGAAAGAGAGGAATTACAGAAGTTCATAACCACTGGTGTAGAAAAGGTACAAGGATGTTATAATTTATTGATATATATGGGCAAGTCTGCTGGAGTTAGCTTACTGCAACAAAATTAAGATTGCATAGTGTTTGTGAAGAATATAGTTTTTCCAAGGCCTGTGTAATTCCATAAATTTACAATTGTTTGGTTTTTCAGGCTTTTATATTTTTTTTCTATTTGGCTTTTTTTTTTGTGTGTGAATATTTCCCTGTTGGTTCAGGGGAATTGTAATACAAGAACCTAGGAGCCGTTAGGAAACATACTCAGTAGGAGCTGGAGTAATTAGAAGTGAAGAAGTGATTGATTGTAGTCTTCATAAATTGCAAATGGGCTCTTCTGGTTTCAGATGAAGTTAGATATATAGAAGTAAAAAAATATTGTCAAACCCTGTAATGAGTTTGTGTCAGTTCATATTTTCAGGATGAATGTAACAAATCAGAAATGATTAAACTTTTTATGTGAAAGCTAAAATTCACATTTTTTAAACCCATTATTCCTTTTTTTTAGGTATCAGAAAGAAAAATTTACTTTTAGATTTTGTCCAGTTCTAGAGATGCTTTCAGAAACAAAGGCAATGTAAATATAATACAGAATGTCAGAAATAATCAATACTCAATACTCAAACCTTGGTATTGGTGTTTTAACATCTTACTGATTACTTGTGACGAGTTTCTGGTGTCAAATCCTTTCTAAAGCAATTTATTGCTTTGGCAAAGGTATCCAGAAGATATTATTGTTATTTATTGTTCTCTGGTCATGCAAAATTGTTTTTCCATGCTGTTTCAGAAAACATATGGAAAAGGAAAGTTGAATTCCTCAGCTGAATGAAGCAGCTGTTTGGTGTTTACTCTTAATCACTGTGAGTAGACTTCTTTCACTGCTCTTATCGATGTTGTCTGAAGAAAGGCTATGGGGTTCTTTATTTCATTCAGCTCAAGTTTCTAACATACTACAGAAACTTGTAGCAAATAAAGATGTTTCACAGACTTTATATAACTTTTCATATTATGGAAGTTAACAATATTGAAATTCTAGGATTCTATGAAATTATTTAAAGCCTCCGTTTATTTATTTATTTATATTTTTAAATACATCTTTGTCATTGACCATGATAGCATTTTCTGGGCTTTATGCCACAAAGCAGTGATTAATAAATATTTTTGAGACATATATAATGGTATTATTAATCTTATTCCTACAGACGAATAACCCATTGAATTAATTTCTGACATATACCCTAAGTGTTACTTAAATTTAACAAGTTAATATATAAGCATATATTGGATTATCTAAGTTTTGAATTTATTTACCTCTTCCTGTTTTCAGATGTTAAAATGTTGCTTTCAAAAAGCTTTTTATAATACTAGCAAAAGTTTCTTCCTTTCTACTTTGGCAGTTCTTAGCATTTCATTCAGTCCCAGAGTTTGATCAAACTTGATGACTTATTTATAGGAGTTTGTTATTGGGCTTAGTGCTGTACAAACCACAGACTCTGTTCCAAAAACCTCTACTCTAAATCAGATCCAGGCAGTCCATTTGAACACAGTATACAATTGCTTCATCAGTTCCCATTGAATGATAAAATTTCTTTCATTATTTTCTCTTTATAACACAAGAAATGCAAAATGTATGACTGTTTTCCAGTATTCATTCCATATCCTCCTTTCTGAAAATTGATATGAAGATTTGTTTAAACTGATAGCGGTAACTACCTCTTCTGTGAATAAATTACACTTCCTATTTCTGAGAGGTCCTACTCTTTTCCTCCTTGCTGACCTCTTCTTCTCCATGTACTTTAAAAAATTCTGATTTATCTCAAACCTTCATGCAATCTTCTTTTCATTTTCTACCCTTAATTTTCTTATCATTTTTTTGCACCTTCTCCTAACTTCATTCTCTAATCTTCTCTATACTGCTTTGTAGCTGATGTTTTATGCCTCATGTTTCCTTTTTCCTCACTTTCGATTGCATTTTGGACTTTTCAGCTCATCCTCATTGACTTTTTACTCCTTGTATATGTATTGCAAGATTGCACATGCAACCTTTGGGTATGCATTCATTTACCTCTTTAAATTTCTTTTTTTTTTTTTTCTTGAGCTGTCAATATTTTTCCTTTAATGTTTTCATCATGTTAATTTTTCATCTGTCATGCTGCATTTCTCTAAAATAACTAATCCTAAACATTTTGAATATTTAAACTAGTGTCAGTTTGATTTGCTCTTCTAATTTTGAAAGCAATTCTGCTATTTTAAATTCTATCATGAATAGATTTTCATACCTCTAGTATAATGATAATATCAAAATTTGTTACAATTACTTATTTTAATGGGTGCATAGAAAGGATGGGAAACTTCTCTGGGAACTAGAAAAATCTTCATTTTGTATAACAAGTGCATTGCTAAAGATAAATAAATGAATCCTTTTATATAGTATAGAAGAAGCAATTTTTCATGTTCTGCTTCAACTGAGAATTTCACCAAGTCAGAGAATCCTTGGATATCACATTAAGGCCACTCTGCTGCCTATTCCTGTCTGCTGTATATTTTCTAGTCAGCAGACAGGTTTCTACCTATTGAAGGGTCTATCTCTGAACTGGTAATAAGATGGCAGTGGTGGCTGTGGAGATCAACCACCATAAATTTTGTGAAGAAGTATTTATTATGCCTGGGAGTGATGGATGCTTGTGAATCAAGCTCTATTAGTAAGAATCAAAAGTAAAGATGCTAGAGGGTTAGGCAGAAATCCTTGATACTACACACATCTAATGGGTATTTGTGTTTCTTCATAATATTCATTTGCTGGATAGAGATGTAATATACATTAGTGTATGTATGTGTATGTATTTAGATATGCATACATATCATCTTGTAAGGTTAATGTTAATTTGATGGAATAGAACATGGTTGGGCTTTTTTATGATCTCCAGTAATTCAAAACCATTAGACTAACAGAAAGTAAGCTGACCATTGAATTAATGAATTTGTCAAACTAGCTAAAAATTGTGTTGTAGTCAAACCTGCAATTTTCTGCTGGTGAGAGAAATGTAGGGGTGGGCAGTAAGTATCTGAAACGATAGAAGCAATAGACAATGCAGTGGTTATGTTAAAGATTTCTTATTTAGGCTTCTGTTGAATGAAAGATGATCCAAAATCTCTCTCTTGTGTAAGATGCTCACTCTGAGTAGGTTTTAGCTCTAAATATTTATCAGATTTTCAGCAAATTGATTTGAGTGCTCTTGAACTGTACAAAATAAATGAGGCTTAAGAGTTCTGGATTAAATCTGTACTTGTATTACAGCTGCAAATGGCTTCAGTATACAAAACTATAATTTTACAGGTGGTTAATCTGTAACGTGGGCTAAGATTTTATTTCACAAAAATGAAAATTGAGAGACATCAAATATTGAGACAGATGTCATCTGATTTATACATAGCTTTAAAAAAATAACATCTTCAGCAGGTCTATTTCTGATTTAACATTGTTTCAAACTTTTATTAAAATCAAAAAGGGATACAAGTTATGTATTATCGGTAAGACTCTCCACTTGAGAGAAATACTGAGCAAGCAAACGTAAAACATTAATTTTATGTGAAAATGTATGCCTAAACTAAGTTGATAGCATGAAAGCTCTCATACACTGTGCTGGATGGGGGAAGGGAGAATTGGAAATGAGGAAAGGAACAAACTGTACCCTCAGCAGCACAAATTTGAGTTAAGATGAATAAGAAGAATCCAAGAGCTATTAATCGAAGCTCAGCACCTCCAGGGATAAATGATTCTTATGCCTGAAATAGATTTAACTCTCCCCAAACAGTAATTTCACTCCCGAACAGGAAATGAAAATAAAAGCAAGCTACCTACCAGGCAAGAGCAGTATCTACGTTTTGACTATTGCAGTTGCTCAAGAGCTGCTAAATATGTCTCTCCATGTCTCCTATTAACTACAAGAATTTTTGAACGTGAATGCCTGCATAATAATCTTTATTTAGCCATACAGGGATTTTTAAAAGGGAAACCTCCTTCCTATACTCCTATTTTTCTTCCATATCAATGCCCTGTCATAAATACATAATTTAAATGTTGCATAGTTTGGACTGTACTTTCAGAAACTGTGGTACTTCCTCTTTCTTGCCTAAAACTCTGTCAACCTGAAGATTGCAGAGAATCATTGCTTCAGTTTTGAAATGGAGGAATTCTTCAAAATTACTATTCAAAAGTTCTGAAGGATTTGCGTTTTGAAAGAATGTTAGGTATGTTGTTACTAAATTTGTGTTTAGCTTTGTATTATTAGTTTTCAGATACATTTAACTTAATTGATAGAGTTCCCTCTTATTTTGTGAATTGAACAAAATAAAACACTTTTAAAAGCTGCCATATTAGTTTTTTAATCTTAAAGATGCTTTTGGCTTAGGAAGACAATGTATTTATCCAAGGGAAACAGAATTAGATAAATGCTGTGGCATACTGCAAGTCCATCCCTGACATCCCTGACTTAGCTGCTCAGTTGGGCAGGGAGGAAGCAAGGATCTACTACTACAACTTTCTTTTACTCTGAAGTTCTGTTTTGAAAAGATTTCTTCAAACTTTTGACAAAATCCTATAGTTCATGTTTGCCTGTAATTCATATTACAGACACCTTGTCCTGATTTCTCTCTTTCCTTTGGGATTTTATTGCTTTGGATAAATCTAGCTGCAGTGGAGTCAGTGGCAAAATTTTGACTTCATTGGCATGAGGATTTAATCTTACAGTACATGTTCTGCACAATAACCTCACTCTCCTTCTTTTTCTTTTCACTGGCTGTCTAAAACAAGTATTTATTAACGATATGTTGGTTCGTTCATGTAGGACTTGCAGGACTCAGCACTTGGCCTTCTTAAACGTCATACAATTGGCCTCGTTCCATCACTCCAGACTGTTGAGGTCCCTCTGAAGAGTTTTCCCAACCTCAAGTAGGTCTGGGCACTGTCAGCTTCATGTTGTAAGAAAACTTACTGAGGATGCACATGATTCCTTTATCCAGATAATTGGTAGAGGTGTTAAAACTGACCCCAACATTGAGCCCTGGGGAACACTGCTGGTAACTGGCTGCCATCTAGATTTAGCTCCATTCCTCATCATTCTCTGGGCTTGGCAAACAGTTTTTTACCCAATGCAGATTAGGTCCATCTAAGCTATGGACAGTCTGTTTCTCCAGGAGGATATTGTGAGAGACTGTGTCAAAGGCTTTACTAAAGTCCAGGTAGGGCACATCAATAGCCTTTTCCTCATTCACTAAGCAGGTCACCTTGTCATAGAAATGTAGAAGAATATAAGTCTGCACCTGCACAACCTTCCCCTGAGGTATGTGAGACAGTTGTTAACACAGTTTCTCCTGGAAGACTGCTGAGGAGAGAGCTCTGTGGACACCGAGCACTGAGCTGAGAGAATGGCAGAACAGAAAAAACTGGATAGAGAGGAGTAGTGAGAACTGAAATATTTTATATTGTTAATTTCAATATAGTGAATTTCAATTCCAGTGAACCTGGAAACAAAAATCCATGAAAATACCCTATAACAACCAATACTCATGCTACACTCACTCAGTACCTGACAGTACACTATTAGTGCTCCCTTTAAAACATAGTTACTTATTTTTAAAACAGTGATCATGTTTCAAGGCAGTCTGACCTCTGATAGGAAGTGTCATGCTTTCTGCCAAAAAGTAAGAGTAGAATAGTATGTCCTGGATGCTGCATGCAGATGACTTAAATGCCCATGCAATATAGTATTTATATACCACTTATTTTTATAATAATTGAGAAGTTTGTGCTGAATGTCAAGAGAACAGATCTTTCATATCTGTTTATTAGATCTATGTCCAGCAACATACTAAAAGGCATTTAAATGTATGTTTAACTCATTCCCATATAATGCTTTAAAATCTTGGATTGTCATGTTAGATGAAAAGTCCAGAAAGAAAGTATTAAATCTTAAGGAATATATGTGTTCTTAATCCCAATTTGGTGTTAAGAACTGCAGGCATGTACTTCTATCAATAAATTAATGTATTTTTTTTTCCAACAAAAAGCCACAGATAAACATGAATTTTCATTTAAATATGAGTGAAACCATTTCTGGAAACAGTACAGTAAATGAAATAGCAAAGGCTACTGGAGAGTGTACAGTGAGCTCTTCAAGTATGCATTAAGAGGCCAGCATCATCCTGTACCTTTTCTTAGAAGCAGTAGTGTGCTTACAATAATTAGTATCCTGAATGACTCAGAAATGATTGTAGACACAGCTGTTGTTGTTTAAGGTAGCAGGCACATCAATGACAAGGCTGTAGGTATTGATTTGTCCAGTGACATCCTTCTAGCTATGTCATCTGAGTGAAAGAAGTCCCCAAATTAACCAATAATAAAGTGTTAGAAGTTGTAGTAGTTGCCTCTTGGGACTTGTTCTGGTTGAGGATAGATACCTCTCCTTTCCTCCCAGCCATCAATCGTCCTTGAAGGATTGCATACAGGTCTCATTGTTCAAAAACAAAACATGAAGTCCAAAAGGACAAAGTAGCAGATTGCTGGATTTTATATAAATTGGAAATTTCTTCATAGTATTCTGACATTTGCTCAGACTATTAATATGTAATTTTAAAATTCTACAAAATATGAAAAAAAAAAGAATCCTCCTTAGGTATTTGAATACAGATGATTTAAAGGCATAGTCCCATTTCCATCAAAATCAGATGTCAGAAATTGTTAGTTATATCAACTTGATTTTCTTACTGTTCTGATTGTACAGTCCATTTTTGTTATGGGCCACTGGCTATACAGTACATCAGCTAACTATATGTAATAAAAGGTAACAGGCCTGGACAATTTTGATTTTAGAGCAGTAAAAAACAGTGACTATAAATATTTAATCCACATGAACATCAATGATAAAATCTGTATTTTAGTAGTAATCATGTGACATATAAAATGTTAATCAAAGATCTTGAGATCTAATGTGGACTTAAACTGTCCCATATTATAGTGGAATTTCTGTTTATTTAGTAATATAAAACCTGCTTGTAATCAAAATTTTTACAGTTCTTGAATTACCTTTTAACAAAGATTGTGTATTTTAAGAAACGTTGTATGACTGAATTTATTCTCTTACTGTGTTCAAGTGTATGAGCAAAAAAAATATTTTGACACATAAACTATTTAATAGAAGTAAGTCTTGAATTAAAATAAAAAAGTGGATTTAAGTGTTTTTGAAATCAAGACCAAGCTTTACTATAAATCCTGAAAGTATATTTTCATGTATGAATTATCTTACAACTGAATGTAGATTTATATTTTAAAAAACTCCATAATTAAAAATATGTCTGAGATAAAACAAACATTTAACAAGTATCTATTATCTTAACAAAATATAAGATGGTTATTTGCATTACTTATTTTCTATAAATATTCACTCCAAAGAGGAAAAATCTACTACTTTTTTTTTTCTTTCTTTCTTGCAGCTAAACGAAAAAAATTCTGTCTAGGCCAAGATACTCAACATTAAGCACAAATAATCCTGATTAGAAGAATGAGTTAAAAAAACATCATCTGCATTTATTAAAAAAATCCAAAGCTTTTACAACACTTAGAGAGGTATGTAATATTATACTTGTTTACAATTCTACTGCAATCAAGGTATTCTATGAGTAATACCATGCTTTTAGTCTTAAGGTTTTTAGAAACCACACTTGGTTCCTATTAACACATTATAACAATTTTAAAGAAATGCAACTGCCAAACATGATTATTTTTTCACTGACATACTGCTCATTTCTAAACTAAGGGAGAATACTTATGGAAGCTTTCTTTACATCTCATTTTCTGTTTTTTTTTTTGTTTTGTTTGGTTGGTTTGGTTTGTTTTAAGAAACATTTATACCAACTCTTTAAAGCCTGCTGTGAAGTCATAAAGAGATTTGGGGATTTCAGATTTAGAATCTTCATTGTGCTAAGAGACTTCAAACATGAAGGTTATTTATACAAATTTCATGTTCTCTTTACAAGTATTCCAGTTTTTCTTTTAAACATCAAGGATTTAATGCATTTATATCAAAGGAGAACTGAAATGCATGTTTATCTTACCTACCAGGATCTGTTTTAGAAAAAGTCTGCCTAAAGTAATTTTGGTTTGAGTTTTATACTGGAGGTGGGATATGGATTGGGAAAGGCCTTTTGTTAATTTTTTATTCTTGACTAACATTCCATAGCATATTCTTAGACCAATTTTGTAATCAATAGAAAGTTATATGTTGTACAATACCAATGTTTGACTTGAAAATTTTCATCTGAAATCACATTCTCTTAAGATTTCAGAATCCTGATGACTTTTTACAACATCCTTCAAATTCCTTTATGTTGTTCAACGCTCATTAGGAGGCAACAGAGCACAGCAGCCATCTTACCGATCAAGTTTAATATGGCAGGAGTCATACTCTAGTTATCATTGAAGCTGGGAAGTAAAATCTGAAATGTTCAAATTTATTTATGTATATTGCATCATTTTGGTCAGTTTTTAGGAACAGCTGTCATAACTAGAAAAAGACATGGAGTAAGCTGGGAATGGGCAACTGATACAGGCTAACTTAGAAGATGACTAAGCTTGATGTAGATTTGCAGAGGTTTACTTGGGATGCTGATAGATGCACCACATTTGAGGGTAAGAAATGGCTATGGTTGCTTCATTGCATAAAAAAGAAAGAAATGGTTTAGATAGAATGAATATTGTTAAAGGGCAAATAAATTTGAGTGTTTAGCTTTCAAGGGATTTATTCTTGTGTAAATAAAATTCTTTTAAAAATGTTTTACAATGCCTGATCATCTTTATTTTTTTCTTTTTTTTTTTTTTTTTTTTTAAATTCAGTGCTGTATTGTCTCTTTAAATAATCTAAAAACATCAGTATATAGTGAAAACATATATTAGGTGAAAGCATTAGAAAAAGTGCAAAGTGCAGTTAGGACCAAACTTGTGTCTTGCTTGATCATTTGTTAATCATAGTAGGGTATCTATGGTGAAAATGGTCTTGTTGTAATAAGGTACACATTTGATTTTATACTGAATAAAGAGTTATCTTCCACTCTCTTTTAAAATTGAATGCTGTCTGTTTTCACTCCATGCCCTGTTGCATGCAGGAAGTGAAATAACAGGCCTGTAGTGGATGAAGCTAATATTGTCTGTGCCTTTCACTGCTGGCTGTTACAAAAATCAATACCAAAAACTTATGACTGTTCTCAGTACCCAATTCAATAGAAAATATGTCCCATTTCTGCAGCTTTTGCTACTGTGTTTGAGTTCCAGGGCATGGAGGTCTGGACATACTTTTTATTGAATCACATCCTCAGTAATGTCTTTATATATTTTAAAGAAAAATCAGAAGGTATATACTGAAATAAACAGTGAGAATAGTACAAGTCAATGGTTAGACTAGAAAGCTTGAATCAGGATGTGAAGACTGAAATGTTTGGCTAGCAGCAATTCCTCCTGCAAAAATATTCTGTTTCTAACATGAGGTCTGATATATCTGATTCTGTCAGCTTCAAAGAATTCAAACAGCTTTTAGCACTGGCTAATTTAAAAATATATATACCCACCAATAAACCAACAAGAGATACTTCAATAAAAATCATCACGGTTAAAACTTCTATCCTGCCAACTTTACCAGAACATGTTTCTGTTTCCTGCTTTTCTACCTCCCTCTCTCCCTTTCTGTTTGGTACATTCCTTAAATATTTAAAAATATCTTTTAACCTATTCTTATTTCTAAAAGTTTGATTTGTGTCAGTTCCATAAGTGCATGGAAGTGCCTTGGAGATATATGCAGTCTGAGAGAAAGCATTTGGCTCACGATAAACATAAGATGAAAGTGATGCTTCTAGGCAGAGATTCAAGGAAATTTGTGGAAGGCCAACATCCCTGTCAGCTGAAGACATCAAAACATTATTCTGAGAAGGAAGATCTTGTTTCCTTTCATTGTCTTTATACATACTTAACACATGAATAGCAAGCAGTATTTTGTGGAAAATTGTCTTTTGCCTCCTCATCCACATGGACTGAGGGAAAAATCCATAACACTGCTAATGGTTGGTTAGGAATAGTAAAGACTTCAAAGATATCCTCATTGGCGAATAGGTGGAAACTGATAATGAGTCAAGTCATAGACATGACTGATGTGAGAGATATAATGCTGTGATTTGCTGATCTAAAGTCTGCTGACTGTTTAAAAAATTGTGAATTTGTCTTACCTTTGCAGTAACCAAGCACCATGACCCCCAGGTCTCTTTCCCCTACACTACTCTTTAAGAGTTCATTCCCCAACCTGTACTGGTACGTGGGATTATGCTTTCCTAGATGCACGACTCTGCAGTTGCCTGTGTTAAATTTCATGAAGTTTCTCTCTGCTCAACTCTCCAACCTGTCCAGGTCTTGTTGAATGGCAGCACAGCCTTCTGGTGTGTCAGCCACTCCTCCCACCTTAGTATCATCAGCAAACTTGCTAACAGTGCCCTCTGTTCCTTCATCAAGGTCATTAATGAATAGATTGAACAGTACTGATCCCAGCATCAAGCCCTGAGGGACCCCACTAGATACAGACCTCTAACTAACTCTGCCCCATTGATCACAACTCTCTGCCTTCTTTCCTTCAACCAGCTAACAATCCACCTGTTCATCCAGCCCACACTTTCTCAGTTTTGCTGTAAGGATGCTGTGGGAGACAGTGTCAAATGTTCTACTGAAATCAAGATAGACCACATCCACTGCACTACCACCATCTATCCACCTGGTTACATCTTCATAAAAGGCTGTCAGGTTGGTCAAACATGACTTCCCTTTGGTAAAGCCATGTTGACTGCTCCTAATGACCCTCTTGTCCTTTAAGTGCCTGGAGACAGCACCCAGGATAAGTTATTCCATTACCTTTCCAGGCTGACTGATCTGTAGTTACCCAGCTCCTCCTTCTTGCTGTTTTTGAAGCCTGGAGTGACATTTGCTTTCCTTCACTTCTCAGACACCTCTCCTATTCTCCATGACTTAACTGAAGATGATGGAGAGTGGTTTAGCAATGACTTCCACCAGCTCCCTCCACACCCACGGGTGCATCCCATCGGGGCCCATGGATTTATCTACATCCAGATTGCTCAACTGATCCTTAACCAAGTCCTCATCAACCAAACAGAACCCTTCCTTTATGGGAATTATTTCATATTCTACATAAAATGTGCTATGATTTCATCACCTGTGGCTAATGAAGAAAGATAGGTTCATATTCATATGAGATTTCTTTTAAACAATCCTGATGTCCATCTGGAATTTCTAAAGAAGTAGTTAACTTTAGACACATGAATAGTTTTATAGGGAAACTTTTCATCTACAAAATTACATGACTGAATCTGGGCAATTATCAAAAGTATCAGTATTGAGGGTTTTTTCAGTGAGGCTAATACAGTGAAGATAGATCTTTCTTTGGAGGTCTCATTCACTCTTTACAGAGCTGTCTCTTTAGATATAAAAACATTTTCTTTAAATACGGTAGGAATCACACAAATTGAAGCAATCTCTTTAAAAAAAAAAATATTGTTTTTTTCCTATTTCCATTGCCACTGATCAGTCTCCATTATTCGTTTGCAGAGTTGTCATTTTCAGAGTTTTTCTTGTCCGTAGCAATCCCTCTGTTCTGTTTTCTCTGTTTCTCTTAGACAGTTACGTACTGCACAATGTCCCAGAATTTCATATTCTGTCAGCCCCCAGAAAATCTTTTCAAGCAAGTGCTCTAACACTACTGATGAGTTTCTGTCTTCTAGGTGGTGTTTTTTACTGTTTTGCCAATTCTAAATAGAGTGGAAGGTAACTATCTCATTTAAGTTTTTCGTTCATGCCCAATGGGAAGTAAGCTGCAAAACTTCATAACATATGTGTGTGGATAAAACAGAAGTATTTCTTATTCCTTAATAATATATTTAAAATACATTTCAAATGGACTAGATGAAATACTTTCTGCTAAATTTAGCTTTATTCTTTTATGTGATGTTTGTTTTAGAGATATTTTAAAAAGTTTTATGTGACTATATTTTAACCATAGGATTATTTGAGAACTGACTGTGGCGATTATTTTATCTCAAGTATAGGAAACTTGGTCTGTTTTGATTGTTTACATATTTCATAGTCTTTGTTTCTGTTAACAGACTATATGAATAAAGCTTATAGAATCATACAGTTTTTAGAATTTCCAATATTCTTCATAACAGTTTAAAATATTGCATTCAGAGGCAAACATTATGAATACATGTGTGAAAATACTAACTTTAATTTTTTTGTGAAAAAAAAAATCTTCACTACGGGCTTTAATAGAAATCATTAAGTAAACAGTAACATTTTTGGTAAACATAGATATTTTGATTTTCCTGCATTGACACAAATATTTCATTCATATTCTACACATTCTTTATCTTTCTTATTATTATTAGTAGTATCATTAATGTCATTAATATCATTATTTATGATGGTGCCAGCAGTGTTTGTATGGCTGGAATAGTACATCAGTTTATGCAACTATTAATTCTAAAAAGCAGATTTTATAAAACAGACAAACTAATAATGGAAAAGAACAGCTAAAAGTGCTTATCTGTGTGAATTAAGCTAATTTTTTTAATATATAAATACCATGTTTATATTGTTTTCTTTGATTGTATGAAATCTAGTATCTGTAACAGTAGGCAATAGGTTAAAAAAACCCAGCTAAATACCTGTATATTTCAAAAGCAATGAAATTATATTTTGCTTTGGATTTTACATGTACATTGTTTATGTTTTTATGAGAACCTCATTGTTCACATTAATTTTGTGTATTGGACAACTAGTTCTCATTTTGGTAATAATATGAGACCATTGCCAAAGAAAAAACAAAAATATCCTCGCAGATCAGATACTTGCTTGGCAGATGTGTATATCCTCTGTTTGCTGGAGTGTGCACACTGAAGCAACATTTTTTGAAACCACACTGCAGAATGAGACCTGAAAAATGCAAATTTTGTGGTGTGCCAGATGAAGAAAGAATGAACAACCTGTCTAGTGTATCTCCTCCTTAGCTGTTTAGTCGATTCCTGTGAAATTATTTTGTTTAGAACTATTTCTTTGCACCTTCTACAGAAAAGTACTGTTTACACTGTCATAAATGATCCATTTTTACATCTTGCAGTCTGTTTTGAATTGTCATTTACCACTATGTCTTTCCACTATGTTTAAAATTAACATAGCTAAAATTTCTCTAACATTTAAAATAGTATTACACACCAAAAGGTAGCAGCAATTTTCACATGATTTTCTGCATTAAACCGTATTTTTTTTTATCAAACAAAAGCAATAGGTTTTTGAAAGAATAATTTTCAAGAACAAACTATGCAGTCAAGTTACCTAATTGATGGGGGAATTTTTCATTTCAATTATGACCTTGAAGTCAGTGATGCCTGGAATGCCCCTCAGACCATGTCATGGGTGCTCTAGTAAAGATCTATCGTTAGATCAATTACTAAAAGCAATGGAACATCTGATCCTATCCTTGAAATTAACCAGAAAAAGTAGGTCAGCACACCTTCAGCTGACACAATGAAGTATTATGCTCTCAATGACCCAGGAAGGAAAGCACTAATGATTGATGGGAAGAGATATTTAAATGAGAAAGTTGAAGCACACTAGAATTAAGCACGTCAGAATGATCAAGCAACTCTAGACAGCCAAGTGACTTCAGATAATGTTGATTTTGGCCAAATCTTACGTGAGCTTATTCCCCAGAAACAATAGTCACATATATCTGAAATTAAAAAAAAATTTACTTCAAAGATCTAAGAGTTATCTTTGCAAATGGCAGACATTTCTTTCCTTGATGTTCTTTGTTTTTTAACATTAACTTTCATTCTCTCTATATCTGACAGAAAGGCTGTTGCCATCTCTTCTGAGTAGTTAAAACCACTAAAAAATAATGTCATAATTCTGCAGGTTATTACTGTCATAAGTTTTAAGAAAACTGATTTCTGTGTATGCTTCAGAGGCATTATTCTACTTTGAATTCAAAAAGTTAGAGAAAATTTAAAAAATATTTGTGGTAATACAAGAATATCAGAATGATATGCAAGTATTTCTAAACTGTTTGTCGTGGTTTCGGCCCATCAGGGAACAAAAGACCACGATTAGCCTCAAGTACCGAAGACTTAAGGATTGCTAAAGGGCAGGGAGAGCTTAATTGCCGCTTAAGGTGCAGGACAAAACAGACCAGGCTACTCGGCTTGGGGAAGAAAAACAGAAAACAATTTAATACCAAC
>WBNH01000050.1:0-23959 GCA_013401255.1 Urocolius indicus | reverse complement strand
GCCTCCATCTTGTACCACTCTTACACCTCCCGCCTGGCACCTCAAATTCCCATCCCTAAATAGTGATCGCAGAGGCGCCAGATTGGCCCAGCCGGGCCGGGGGGTGGGTCTGAACCCAGGAGTCGGGGGAGAGTCTAAAAAACTTTTACCGGGTCTTCACTGCAACCCGCTCCCCCTGTTACTAAGCAAAAGCAACTCCTTGCTAAACCATGACACTGTTCTATGGTCAAGAGCTCAAAAGGTATTCAGAAATCACTTGAACTATCTGGTTTGGTTGTATGTAGGCAGCAGTGCAGCCTAACAATACTATAGGAAAGTCATCAAAGAAGCATGACATTGGCTTTATCTTTTATTTCCATTGGCTGTAAATTAAATGAAATATACTTGCAAGAAATAGACTTTGAGTGAACACAGTAAATATGTTCAAATTATTGTTTAAAGACTGTGAGAAATACTTGTTTGTGAAGGCAGAAGGACTTCATGATTGTTTTTTAGATCAATATTGAGATTAGAAAAATGTTTTGAGATAAAAAGTTTTTACTGGTGTTACAGATTATACAACGTCTTTCCCAAGCTGTCTGGGACAAGCAACACAAGCAAAGGAAGGGCTAAGGGTTTTAGCAATCTCTTGCCAGATACAGAATATCTTTTGGTCAAATCTGAAAAGAAGACTAAACTTGCACTTAATTTTTCTATGCTGAGTGCCAAAAGTCTTTCAGAGACTCATCAACGATACTTTGAGTACCCAGGGATTTTAGGCAGTTAATGTATTTGCAAATTTGGGGCTCCATTGCTTTCAATTAAAGGGACTTATTTTTTTTTTAATTCAGCATTTAAAGGCACATCTGCCACAGGATATTTGGAATTTAAAACTGTAATATTACTACATGAACTATTTCTTTGTCAACTAGAAAGAGAATTTACAATGTACTGTTTTTCTAAATAATTTTCTGTTGAGGGAAACGTTTACTCAGTAAACATTTAAAATGGGTATGTAAGAAATATGAAACACCTATAGAGATGATCAAACTTGAGGTTTTTTTTTTTTTTTTTTTGTGGTGAAAATATGTAACTTGCTAGTCCTTACAAGAATCTGCTGTGGAGTTGTTCAATTTTATGTTGTTACACCAGCGGGAGTGGAGTGGACAGGGCATCCAGGGCATGAGCAATGAGACTACTTCAATGTACTTCAATGCAGACAAAAGTGCTTGTGAGCATAAATTAATGTTCTCCAATGTATTTTTATATGTATTTTAAGTAGTATCTGAAGGGCAAATCTTCAGTTTGGAAAATAGCTGGACCAACTGATTAACTGACTCTACCATGCTCTACTAACTACAGCCTAAAGAATAAATTGTTTACACAGACTATGATTTGGGTTCTGACAAGTATAATTTTAAAAACAATAAATATATCAGTCTGTTTTCCCTTTTCCTTAGTAAGCTCTTGACCCTTAACAAGGAAAAGGGTGTGGTAGTAGATTTATTTTCTCTTTCCAGAAAAGATGGCAAAACTATGAGAAAATAATATGGGATTTGAATAATATGGGTTTTGAAATCTCTCATGAAAATCATCACTAGTCTGTTCATTTATATCACTAAATAAAAGAAGCTAGAGTGATGAAGACAGCAACTCTACCCGTCCTCTTACTTCATCACTAAGGTTATCAGGAATATCCATAAATTAAACCAGATTTAACCCTCTCATTCAAAAGAAATTTGCCTATTTAAGGTATGAAGCATTTTAATCTTTCACAATTGATATCATCTTAAAAACACCAGGCATGGTGATAAGATAGGTATTTGAGTAACTACAGTCTGTAGTACTATTATTAGTCAATGAGTGCAATGGATAATAAAACCTTGACTTATAAATGGAACTCAAAAAAAAGAGTGTCTTCCTGAGGTAGATATATTTTCAGATTAAAAAACAATGTTTCTGGATTGTTTATTTACTTAGTCTTTATTTTTTCTGGAAAAGAAACTTCAAAACAAATACGTTTGGTGGAATACTTATGTTCTAATTTGCCTGAGCTATTTGAGGAAAAAATTCATTATGTATCATACATGATACAAGAAAAATGCCACCTCATAATTATGGTTTGGTTTGAGGTTTGTCAGGTAGATCTTAAAAGCAGCAACAAATGGAGTACAAAACACTACCAAGATCAGGTCATAAGAATCTGTGATTCTGTTATAATTACAAATAGTGTGCTTGGAGTACTGATTTATTTCAGACAATGATTTCTCAGTACATGGAGATACAGCAGTGTTTTAGTACAATTAGGCTTTGAATGCAATCAATAAAAATTAAAAGACCATTTGAAAAAGCTATGTTTATAAAATTTATACAGCCCGTTTTTCTTCTTTTTAAATGTTTCGAAGTTTAAGACATGAAAATTGTCAGAATTCTATGATAGCACCATCATAAACTCTACTTTTCTTCTTGCTTTATGTAATAGTTTAATAATTTTCATTTTCCCTGTGAAATGAAGTTTTTTTGTATTTAATTTGTTTATATTTAGTTTGGCAGGTGTCAATTTAATTAATAATCAACCAAATGACATTCTAGATTTGCTTTGGATAGCAGTTCAATGCATTCTATTGATTTTGTATTATTGGACTAGATGTTGTCATCATTATTACTGTGCGTTGTGCTTCAGGCAGGATTTGAATTAACCAGTAGCATTTCAGTAGAGTGAGTTTTTTTTTCTTTCAGCATGGAAACTAAACTATTCAGCACTAAACTGTTTTTTTAATCCCTTATGTTTTTTGGTGGTTTTTTTTTCATAGCTTTAAAAAGAAATATTATGTATTAAAAGCATTCCAAACAAAAATGCTTCCAAATATAACTAATTTATACATTGGGCTTGTTTTTTGTTTATTTGTTTGTTTGGTTTTTTTTACTTAAAGTTCTACTATATTTTCTTTGGAACGTGACACTGATGCAATGTTAGCTAGCATTTTCACCTGTGGGTTGAGGTTAGATGGTTGTTCATGTGTACTAACCTTTATTTTTTATACATTAAAATAACTATATAATGTACACAGTTAGGTAAGTTACAGGAACACATCCAGCATCAGTGAGCCATGGTTTCCTTTCTCTGGAAGGAAACCAGGCTTAGCATGGACACACGTGAAAATTAAGGAATTCTTAAGTATGTTCAAAACCTCTATAACTCCAAGAAATTAGACATCTTGTATTATATTTTACCTATCTATCTCTCCTTTGGGAGAAAGACTTCTCTCGCAGAAGTGAGAGAAATATATTTCTTTCTGATTTCTATCCTGAAAGAAGTATATATTTCTGTAGTAACTAGCACCTCTTCTGAATTTGGAAAGTTTTGTAAGGTATACTAGAGACTTTAACTTGTATAAGTACTAGTCAAAATGACAGACCACAGACAGTCTGTTCCATGTCAATCTGACTATTCTTATTATTAATGAAGATTACAAAATTTGTTGTCATAATGGAAGTGTCATATCAGCTACAGCTGTTTCCAATGGGGTTTGGATTAGACTCATCTCTTTCAAACGTGTACAAGGGTTTCAGAAACAGAGAGTCAAGGCTAAAGTTAGAATTTTTCACAGAATTACAGAATGTTTGAGGTTGGAGGAGACCTCATATAGTTGTCTTGTCCAATGCTCTCCTCTAGAAGTGTTAGTACTTTGTAAATTTTTAAGAGAAAGGGAAACTCCAGAATAAAAAATGTAATGTTCTATAATCTGCCCAGACCCAAAAAAAGGGATGGGAAACTATGGAAGGACAAGGGCTTTCTTTTCCATATCACAGAATCACAGAATGGTAGGGATTGGAAATGACCTTTAGGGATCATCTAGTCCAATCCCCAGCTGTGGAAAATACCTTTACTTTGAGAAGGTATTCTCTGGTCAGGTGGCCATACAAATGTCACCTACAATGCAAAGAAGCCATCCTAAAGAAAGTCCAAAATGGTATTTCTATAGAAAGACCTATTTTTCAAATTGGAGTAAAATATGTAATTAAAGTAATAACATGTAATCACTTTTCAGGACTTTTTCCAAACTTTGTTTCATTTGTATTTCACATTTTTGACATCTTATTTTGACAATTCATTCGGTTATATGAATATGTCACATTATGCAATAATAATGAAATATGATGTATTTCAGCAGAATGAGTCATCCTGATGGCATGTCATATCCAACTTATTCCAAATAAAAATTAATTAAAATATGATTAAAAGAGCTTCTCCTGTTCAGATTATTTGTATTTCCTATCACTATTCTGTCTGTTAAAATAATCTAGGTCTTTTACAACCTGCTTCTCTTGATTCTGCTAAGTTTCACTTTACGCCAACACACATAAGAAAACAGAGATGTGCAAAACCTCAATGGTAAAATGGAGAATAAGGTATCCTTTCTTTACTTTCTGTACTTTTGGCCAGTTTTGAAAAAACACATTAGAATCTTAAAGTAAATTTCATTCCAGTAGTAGTTATGTCCCTACACCTCTCTTAGCAATCAGAATGTTCTACCCTTTAAAGCTGGGGCCAGAAAAAGGAAGTTGGAGATGTTTAATGAGTGAATCTTTTAGAATGAATTGCAAAGTACTGATGGGACAGACTTTGGACAAAAATCTCATGATTGAGTCATGTCAAGAATTCTTGGCATAAAGTTTTATTTTCTCATATTTCAAGAAGACAAAGACAAATGTTTCTGCTACTGCATAGTAAGAAAGAACAATAAATAAATAAATCAATGTTTTAAGAAAGAAGATATATTATCTTTCCCATTTTCATACCTAGAGAAAAATTCTTGAACCGTTTATGAACATTTTTTTGACAAGAGTATATTATTATCAGTTTAGGAAGATAATTACTATCTGCTATTTTCTACTTGTTCATATAAGTCAGCATGTGAACTGTTTAATTTCTCCTTTCCATGACATTTTTGCTAAAGAATACAGGAGATGTGTACTATTTAACAGAGAAGAAAAATTTCCTGAATTTCAGGAGTTCTGTTGAAGTCCTGATGGTTCATTCAGTTTGATGATTTGTCTTTTTACTGAAGTAGCTTAGGAGACCCTCTGATGTCATTGGTTTCCCTTTCTTCTTTGTGAAGAAATTTGTGACAGTAGTGGAAAAAATTGTTTTAAAAAAAAGGTGCTTGAAGGATTACACTGAGCTTGTGGACTATCTGGTTTGAATTCCTTCTGTACATGTGCAAGGACGAGAAATGTAAAGGGAAGTAAAGAGGAGGACAATGAATGCTGAATAGAAGAATATTTTCTATGATATATTTTTTCCTAGCATGTGTGGGAATTCATTGAAATGCAGACTGGACAGACAATGATGAAATTACTGCTGTAGGGGACCATTTTTTTTGTATAGGTTATGGACATAAAAGAGATAACATATAGAGAAGCGTCATATTCCCTTATATAGACTGGTAAAAATGCATAAGTTAAAATCAAAGCCCTTTCAGAAAACAAACCATCCACAAACCTTCAACACATAAGAATACCTTTTTTTTTTTAGTCAAACCAATGTACTAATTACTGGAACAGCTGACAGAAATAAAGCATATTTTTGGTTATTATCCATTGTGTAAGTAACATAATTCTTGTTTGATTTTATTATATGAAGAAAACAAACTGAGAAGACCTAGACACCACTGACTAAAGTGAGATGTTTCTTATGAATTGAGAAAATTATCAAGCAATATTCGTTACAGATATTAATAAAATATGTCAATAAACACTCTTAGCCTATGAATATGAAAGCTATTATATTCATAAAGCTATTATATTAATAGAAAGGTATTGTATGAATAATTATAACTCTCCTGGAAGCAATGCAGTGTTGGATTTATTGTGTCTCTGATATATTGTAATATTTTAGCTTCTTCTGTACATATAGTTTGTTACAAAAATTTTTTGACACATCTTTTCTCCTTTGTCTGCAACTGGTAATTCAGGATATTCTTTTCCTTTACATTGTGTTGCCAGAGTTCAAATTTTTGTGGGAGGTGTAAGAATGTTCTCTAATTTATTTTTTAATATTATATTTTTACATGACTATGTTTGCTAGCCAACAGCTATATTTCAGTTTATTGCCAGACTTCCTTCCAAATGGAAGCACTTTATAAAACAAATGAAATCACAATACCCAATCATTCAGAAATATTGGACTACTTCAATTTTTTATAAGCTCTTAAATTTTGAGGTGATCAGGGTTCTGAGCTTGCATTGTACAGAATAATTTAAAATTATTGGAGCACTTCACATATTTTTAAAACCACTTCAGCTAGAAAATGATGGGGTTCTAGAAATATGTGGCGTATAAGGGTGTAAAATTATCAGAGAGCTTAAGGGCTTCATTGTGAAAGTGATCAAGGTTCCTTGCTTGCACATTGCAAAGCAATTGAAAATTACTGGAGTGCTTCAAGTGTTTCATGTTTTTAGAACAGTTTTAGTCTCTCCTGTTCAAATACTCTTTAAGATGGTGAATGTGTCCAATATTTTCAAATGTTGAGTACACATCTGTGTCATGGTTTAACCCCAGCTGGCAACTAAGCACAACATGGTCACTCTCTCATTCATCCTGTGCTATAGAATGGGGGAAGAGAACTGGAAGGGTAAAACTCATGAGTTGAGACAAAAGCAGTTTAACAATTGAAATAAAATAAAAATAATTATAATAATAATTTTTAAAATGGAATGGAAAAGAAAATATTGCAGAGACAGAAATTATTTTGGGTTGTTGGATTTTTTACGTCCAAAAATTTGTCTTTCAGAGGTCTCAGAGTTAAATTAGTTTTGAAATCCTTTAGTTTCAAACACATAGGAACTATTGCTTCTGAAGAAAACAATTTAAGAAATAGCTTTAATAATATCAATATTGAAAGCTGACATCTGAATTCATGCCTCTGTCTTTTATTATTCATAAAGCATTTTTTGTAAGTTGTTTATTTAATGGAAGATTTTATATGGTATTATCTTTTTGGTTTAGATTTTAATTTATTTTAAATTATTTGGTATTACATTTTGTGTTACCGAGTTTTTTAAAAATCACCTTTTTCTTCCTCCTCTTGTGTGCCCTTCGCTCTCTTCCACTTCTTGCTGTCTTCAATAAACACTGCAGAAAACACTGGTATATCATAATTCATTCTCTCACAACTCATTCTCAGTACTATGTTTTGGTAGAACTCACACTGGGTAGAATTTTGAGCTGGATTTATCGTCCACACAAGAGAATCATAATAGTTCTGTATTTTAAGAAGGGAAGAAAAAAATCTTATAAAGGGCATCATTCTGCAATGTATTGTTTCTGTATGTTGAATTTATGACTGTAAGAAGGAAATCAGTTGTGCTATACAGGTATTCTATTGTGTGCATTTAAAAATTTAATTCAGTCCCTACTGCACTGTTTGTTTTACCTAACTGTTTGGTTTAACTTTGCTTATTTCAAGTTTATAATTTCTTACCTTATCTATATTATTAACTGTTACTTTCAACCATTTGCTTTTTGCCAAAGTGTAAAGAAAAGAATCTTTGTATTTTGCTTTTAATTATTAATATTTTATTTTAGATTTCACTTTAGTTTGCATGGAAAATTGCTAAAACTAAAAATTAAATATGTTTACTGTTGTCTCAGTGTGGAATGTAGGAACTATGTACTATTTTCAAAAAAATGATCTGATTTCTTTAAAGAGGGTTTAAAAAAATTTGTGCAACGGGAGGAAATTGTCTTTATCTCTAATAGTACAATCATAGCCTTAGGAAGAAGCAACTAGAAAATAATTGCAATCAATATTTCCCTTTTTTTTTTAAAGATCAAAATAAACATATTACATTGTTTTCATGTAATATCCTGATCATTTTCATGTTACAGTTTTCACTTCTCTGCTACCTGGGACAGTATTCCTAGGAACTGGTGTTGGCTGTTAATTTGAATTAGATGTTTGGAAACTTTATTTATAGTGGTCGTCATCGTTCCTTTGTGAGAATTTTAAATTATGAGCTGTCAAAAAGTGCTTACAATGTAAGAAAGGGTTAGAATTTAAAAAGTATCATATTGTATATATTCTATATTTGCTGTCATGAATAGTGTCCTTTCAACCTTTGCATGCCCCTTGGAAAATTAAAATAAACGATTTTTATCTTAGAACATCACATTAATATTTGCTACAGATATATCCATATCAATAGCCACTATTTTTGCAATTTTGGGAAATAAAATGGCTATTGAAGTACAGTTGTTGGGCTAAAGGAGACAGATATCTATAGGGATGGAAAAGACTGAAATCTGTAAACATTAATATAGAAATTGTTTACAGTGTTATCATTTATCAGAGACAGAATTTTTTGTGTTACAGTAAATCACATCTTATTGTGCAAGTGCCTGGCCTCTATTTCCAACTCAGTATTTTCAAGTATTAAAAGTGAGCACAAAGAAAAATATGTTTGTACCTATAGTTCATTTTAATCAAACTGTTTTTTAAAAAGCAAAAAACAAAGCCTTAAGCAGACAATTCTTTCTTGAAATTTCTCTCATATATTTTAGTAGGAATAGACAAGAATGACTCCAAGTTCTGGGAGACATTTTCCAAGGAATCATTGAAAAATCCCTAAAAAGGGATGCTGATATTGTACCTTTCTACTGCATTACTGTTGTCTTTATTGTAGTAGGTAAACATTAATAACAGAAACTGCTATATGAAGGAAGTTAATGTTCGGATATATTTTTACTGTGTGCTGCATAACTGAGGTGTTAATTCTGCACTAAGGGCAATAGAGGTCAAGGGAATGAGAGTGGCGACCAAAGTGGTTTAAAGTGTCTGCCAAGTAACACAAGAAGAAATTCTCTAACTACTGAGCTCAGACTGGTTAGATTCTCATTACAGAAGCTGCAAGACAGTTTTGTGTTCCTCCTCTGCCTTTTTTTTCTTTTTTTTTTTCCTTAACTCTACATAAAGATTTACTGCTATCTGCCATCAAAGTAAGGATACTTCTCAAGAAGACTTTTGATCTTGCTGAGGATGGGCATTTTCAGGCAGTACTTACCAGCAAAATGAATAAGGCATAATCAGTGCCTAAGGCTGCTCCTTAGAACTCACTAATATCTTTAGACATCTCATAAATTTGCTGCTGAAAACAATCTCCATTTCACATATGTGAGCATGTATTTCTTTAATTTTCATATACATACCAAAGTGTTTAGCTAGTGTGACCTAATTTTTTGTTGCACTTTTGCCATCCTTCTGTTATATAAGTAAATCTTAGAACTGCTTGGTGGGTCTGAAACAACACTTCTAGGAACAAAAAGAAACTATTTAAAAAATATAATCCACACAACCTACTTTTTTTTTTGGAGAAGGGGATATATATATACAACCTTTCACCTAACTGGCACGTATACTTACTATAGCAGATGGGTAAATTGTTTTGTGAGCAAGTTTGTGAAACAACATATACAAATTCTTTTAGTAGGGGACCCATGTGTCTGTCAAGGTTTTCCATTTGTGTATTTTTGATTTCTTTGTTATTTTCAATCACAAATTGATCATAGACCTGATTTTTTTCCTATTGTGGTTATTTCTCCGTTTGTAACCGAGGGACTTGAGCAAGGGGATTCAACTATTCTAGCACTTCATCTGATGGATGATGAATAGTTAGGTATAGAGAAAGATTCTGAAAGAAAGGGAAGGAAAAGCCACACTTAAAATACCTTTACCTCTGTTGCAAATTAATTTGTCAATTGAGCATTATGATGAAAAAACAAGGAGTCAGAAATTGAAGTAACAGTTAACAGGGGAGCTTATGATGAATTAGAGTACTTTTTTCCCACAAAAAACCCCAAAAAAAAAAAAAAACAAAAAACTAATGACTTTATTTACTTCTGCAATGCAGAATTCTTCAAATTCTTCAAATCTGTATTTTCTCTGAGAAATTAATAGCTATAAGATTTTCACATTTTTATTTTAATTTTAGTTTGACTGGCCTAATCTTTTACTAACTTTTAAAATTACCTAAAAATGGAGAAAGAAATATATTAATCAAGATTAGAGTCTGTAGGTTGAGCTATAACAAACTTTTGCTATAGAGAAAATTTGTAACCTCTGAAAATTATAATGCTGGTAAGTCTGATAGGTACTTAAGTTCTCTTTGTGACTATAGATGAAGTGCTGTAAAGGTGGAACTTTTAAATGTAAATTTAATTAGAAATATTATTTTTATTGCCTAATAAGGCAGTATTTTAGGAACTGAAAAAAGCTTCCTGAAGAAATGTATATATTAGTTTTGGAGTTTTTTTAAAATCTCAAATATTCCTGATTAAAACATCATAGAAAAGGCCGTTTAGAGCTGACAGTCAATGGAAAAATTCTGGACATTAAGAAAATGAGCAAATATATTTGACACCTTTGAATTTTTTTTTCAGTAACAGTGATACAATTAGTAATGTCTTGTATTTGGTATGTATTTAAAGCACTAAGAGTCTTGAAATAAACCAAAGAAAATGCAACTCAAATATTCAGTGTAAATGTCTCTATATTAATGAAACAAACAAAAAAAAATAATTAAAATAAGAATTTTGGAATAATGTCTTAAAAACAATACTTATCTTTGAAAGGTTATCAGTGTGAGATTACTTGAAAGATGAAGATGGCTTGGCTTGGAGGCTTTTCATTGTTTGGTGGTGGTGATTTGGTTTTGGCTTTTTTTTTAAAAAAAAATTGAATATTAGATTGTTAATTCTCTCTTAAAGTTTTGGTACACATGATGAGATATTTGGACTGTAGTGAAGAAATTATAAAAGACATTTTGTTATACTCTTTCAACCTATTTCTAATGTGATTTCCTGTGGAAATTAAGTTTATGTAGTGATTCTTGGTCAAATATTCCCCTATATCCCTCACTACATCCCAAGAAATGCAATGCTGAGTAAACTATCAGGAACTTCACTTGAAGGAGAAAACCAGAGAAACATAACATTTTTATCTTCTGTATGATAGCACCAGCATCTGATCAACAATAGACACACAACTTTTCACATGCCACAGTACTACTGTTGGGGGAAAAAACAGGGGATAGAGCTGGGGTTGTGGTTGTTGGGTAATGTTCTTGGAGTTGAAAAGACACAAATGAGTAAAAAACCAGGTTTTATTGTGTTCCATGATCATAAGGTCAATCGTCCTATTGTATATTCAATGCTATAGGAACCCAGCTGTGTCCAGCTGCACATGCACACATCTGAGATGTTCAGTGCTCACACTACTGATAAGACTGAGCTTTAGAGTTTACTATACTTACATGTAAAAGGCTAGTACTAGATATGAGCATGTGGGAATACATCAAGGACATAGCCAAACTGCCAGTTAGTCTCTCTTATTTAAAAGGCTGAGCAACAAAATATAGAGGCAAATAGGAGAAAGAGGTAGCATTTGTGACTTCCAATGTTTGTCTTCTGGAGCAATTACTATGCATACTAAAGTCCTGCTTCCTGGGAAGGGGCTTGCTTCCTGGGAAGCGGCTTACTTCCTGGCAAGTAGAGAGTAAAGTCTTTTGTTTCCTTTGCTTTTGTGTGCAATCTTTGCTGTTGCTTTATTAAACTACCTTTATCTTAACCCACAAGGTTTCTCTCATCTTGTTTTCTCCCCTCCCTGTCCTGCTGAATAGGAGAGTAATAAGAGTGGCTTGGTGGGCACCCAAAATTCAGGCAAGGTCAACCCACTACATGGATGAAGACTTGTACCAATTAATACACCTTTCCAAAAATATCTAGTCTTAAGCTCCATAGATTTTTTTAATATAATTGTCCTTTATGCAAGACTGCAGTGATAACCCAATCAGAACTGATTTTAAGCAGGACAAGTGCTTTTATTCATGTGCTCAGTTGTATAAACAGATGTGAGATATATTGTTGGGAAGTATATTTTATTTTATTTTTTTCATAACTTGGCTGACGGCTTCACATGAACAGGATTTGTTCAGTGTAAGTTCTGCATCCACTGTGATAAAACCACTAAAGTGGTTGGGCTATATTCAGTGGGATTTTTTTTTAAATCATTTCTGTAACTAAGAAAAGTTTCACTTTATAACCTTGCAGCCCTTGATGGTTTTCTAGTCCATATGAACAAGTAGCAGAGGTTTGCAGCTCTGCTCTGAAAGTGATGTTAGTCACTTCATAAATCATCTGGGAGAAAACCCATTGGTGTTTGCACCAAAGTGAACAAGTTGAAGAATGTTTTCCTTACATCAAATGCAGGTAAGATTGATTGCTAATGGGAAGGTCCTATGCGATTTGGCCAAGAGCCTTCCTGAAAGCCCATAGTTTAAAGGACTTTGCTTAAGAGCAAGTCATTTTGACTGGTTCTTAAGATCTGTTTTCTGCTTTTCAGTCAGTTCAGAGGAAATGTCAATGTCCTGGGTCTGGAGGTGCCCGATCCTGCCAGCAGCTGCCCTTGAAGCAAGGGAGATTAGATGTCACCTCCTTGATCGCTTAGGCCTCTATCTGAAAAAAAATGATGGAGTCAGTAGTCAGGCTGGCAGCTGTCCATTTCAACAGGGTAACTTTCAAACTTAACCTTAAAAAGGAGTCTCCTGGGATTTGCATCTGCTCTTTAAAGCCTATGAAAACCCATTTTCAGCTTCCTAAAGATGATTCCCTCAGCCCAGGATCCAGTAATTCCAGTATGATATATTGCAGGGCTTTACTAGTTAGAATCCCTCCTTATTTATTTGTAACATTTCTATTTAACAAAGATTGTCTTCTTAGTTTTATTTGAAAAGGAAATTGACTTCTCTCACTCTTTGTCATTGCCTTGTTAACAAGGAGGAGGTAAAGCTGCCTAATCTCGACATTATGAGAGTTGTTAGAATTGATCCCAAGTGAACTCTGGAGAGCAGAAAGTCAGATCACCTCTTTGTTTTGTTTCAGGGGGTTACCGAAAGGGAATGACAGCCTTCAAGGGACCTATTTTCCACTAGCTGAAAGACTGCATTAAGCAAACATGTTTAGTGAAGGGTAAAGAGAGTACCAGTGGGAACGAATGCACCACCATAGCAGACATTGGACTCAGAGCAAAGGCGGCAGATGTCTGCTGTGTAGAGCTCTCTAAAGAGGCCACGTGAGCCTCTTTCTGTGTATAGTAATTCAGCACTACAGACTGGATCCTCTGTGGCATCCTCTGGGATGTCTGGTAGAGAAGTGCTACAGATAGCCTCTTCCAGTTGCTTCTTACCTACCAGGCAGAAGAAGTATCACTCATTAATCCTGCATGCTCAGCACAGGAGTTGTTGGGGAAGATAGATTTCTGATGCAGTGATTAGTTTTCTCCATCCAAGCTTTTGTAGAGAGTATCTGCAAAATTTTTGGCATACTATTTTTTGTGTGCGTTCTAAGCACTGATTCATTACTGTTGGTGTAAATATGGCTATTATTCTTTCCAGTATCTGTATATTTCTCTATACCATAGGGAAATATTTTATTAATCTGTAAGTTATCTTTTTCCTTTCTGAAACTTGTCTCATATACATGTCTCATATATATATATATATACTCATATACTTGTCTCATATATAAATAAAAAAAAATTGTGTGAGCCAATTCCCTTCCATGTGAGAGGGGTAACATTTCCATGCCAAAAAGAATTCAGCATGCAGGCTTAGAGGTGCTGGTAACACAATATAAGACGCAAAATACTAATATCAGACTCTTCATGGATACAAAAAGAGCTGCAATAAGGTTAATTTGGGTCACTGCTATAAATAAAACACCCATAATAAATTGGAACACTTATATTTGTTCCTGAGAATAATGTAACATATTTGTTTCAACACAGTAACTTCAGAGTATAGACTCACCAGGCAGAGAGATTTCTTACAAGACTGAGAAAGCTGATCTTGTATACTTGGGCTCACAGAAGATTAAAGAAGGGAAATGTTTCCTATGGGGTTTAGTATCCTGCTGAGGTGTGCCACCGGTGAACTTCATGTCCAACCTTATTTACCTGTGTTCTTGCAATTCCAGGTGGACCCCGAAGAACGACACCTCCCTGCTAGGAGATGTACTACAAGTCCCAGGAGTAACTGAAGCCTGAATGAACTTTATTTCTTAAGTAAGATAAGGGAACACTATATTTTTTCCTCAGTGTCTGAAATTCAAAGGGCAATCAGAAACTCATGCTGTTGGTATTTTGTCTCTACCAGACAGTTAGTCATACTTACAAATGCATAGTTTGTGTTTGGCTCTTCAGTGTTATTCCCAGCCATACAGTGAGAGTTTTTCTGGGAAAGGATCACAAGGCATGCTCTCTTTCCCTCTTGCTCTTAGATCCTTGTCTCAGTGTTCTATGACCTATCTAAAGGAATAGCGGTTGTGGATATACAAAGTTCTGTAAGCCAAGCCAGTCATTTCTTCAGTATAGCATTCAGAAACTTCTCCAAAACTTTAAGTCAATCAGATAATTTCTAAGTAATTCAATTAGTTGCAGAACAGAGAAGAGAAAATAGAGAAGAATGAAGTTTTTATTCTGTGAGGTTTTCAGATGTCTGTGGACAGATCCTATTCTAACTCATTCTCCATTGATGTAGCTCTTTTTTGCTCTATCCTTAGAATCACAGAATCATAGAATGGTAGAGGTTGGAAGGGACCTTTAGAGATCATCTAGGCCAACCCCACTGCAGAAGCAGGTCAACCTAGATCAGGTCACATAGGAACATGTCCGGTTAGGTCTTGAAGACCTCCAAGGAAGGGAGACTCCACACCCTCCCTGGGCAGCCTGTGTCAGGTCTCCCTCATCCTCACCGTAAAATAGATTCTTCTTATGTTGAAATGGAACTTTTTCATGTTCCAGCTTCATCCTGTTACCCCTTGTCCTATTGCTAGATACACTAGAAAAAAGGATGTCTCAACCTCCAGACACTCACAATTTAGATATTTGTAAATATTAATAAGATCCCCTCTCAGTCTACTCTTTTCAAGACTAGGCAGCTGCAGTTCCTGCAGCCTGTCCTCATAACGAAGATGTTCCAGCACCCTGATCATCTTGGTGGCCCTGTGCTTGAATGTCTCCAGAAATTCTGTCCCTCTTGAGCCGGAGAGCCCAGAACTGGACACAGGATGCCAGATAAGGCCTCATCAGGGCAGAGCAGATGGGGAGAAGAACCTCCCTTGACCTGCTGACCACACTCTTGTTAATGCATCCCAGGATGCCATTGGTCTTCTTGGCCATGAGGGCACATTGCTGGCTCATGGTTAGTTTATTATCAGCTAGGACTCCCAGGTTTCTCTCTGCAGAGCTGCTGTGCAGCAGGTCAATCCCCAGCCTGTACTGGTGCATGGGGAGACTGGTCCACTTAGAGTACTAATGCAGGAAACAGAAGGTTCCATCTGCCAGGATAGTGGTACCTGATGGTGAAAGGATTTTTATGTAAGTAGATGATTTTCAGCAATCTCAAAAGTGTAGTCCTATTTTTTTTTTTTCAGTAGGATACAAAGTTTTTCACAGAATGGGCACAAGAAAGTCAGATAGTTTATCCTACTCAAGGGAATGTCAAGGGAAATCTATGGAAAAAGGAATTGATGAGAATGTGATTATTAAAGAATAAATAAAAATCAAGTCCTCTTAAATTCTAAGCATCTCTTAATGTTACTGCAGTTATTTAAAAGTGTGGTTCAACACACCGTTTTCCCCTTAAGCTGTTGCCATCTCTTGTGCCAAATGTTTTAAAATAATTATGTACCAACTTACATTGTTAAAAACTTTTTTTAAAAAAACATCCAGCAGTGCCTTTTTCAGACACAGACTGTATCTACAACAAAGAGAATACTATGAAGGGATATTAGAATAAGACAGGATTTTTATCATGTTGGAACATTTCTTACCAGCATTATTTAAAAGCTTTTAAAAAAATTGCTCTCTCACACCTTTGTTCTTTCTGTGCCAGGAAATGTTGTTACATATTTAATACTGCATTTTAAATGTTTCATATGTTTATGACATAAAATACATGTACAATACAATCAAGGCTCTTCAAATTATACTGCACCTCTATTACTCTACATAGCAGTCTTAGAGTTTGTTAGGAAATGCTTCTGACCACTTCTTGCTGTAAATTGTGAAATATATTGTAAAACTATTTTTAAAATAGTTTTAATTTCTTTCCATTTCAAGACAAAGTCACAGTGTGAGTCTGGGAAGAACTCTGCTTCATTTACTCTGAAATTGACTTTGTTTATGCTGTGGTTATGGGACCTCCTTAGTAGGTCTGCTTGAATTTGAGGAAACTATTAAGAAGGGGCATAGTGAGGTTTGCTCATCATCATAAACTGGATATATACCGTTGCTTATTTCTCAAACCACCAAATGACATGAATGGTAGTAACTTGACACCACTGAGACCAGACCTGAAGAAAGACTTCATAATGGAAGCCAAAAGGCTCCTCATCTCTCAAACAGTATATAATTTCTAATTTTACTTTTATGAACTTTGTATGGCCATCTAGATACAAACTCCTTAGTAATTTTGCTCCTGCGGATAACACAGATTAAATTTTTTTCCTAAGGGTTTTGATAACAGGTAAGAGCAAAACAAAGATTTTTTTTTTTTTAGCAATTAATTATTTTTTGTTGTATTGTGTATGTGGTAGTGCGGATAAAAAAAATACCTGATGAAATGCTTGATTTACTTTATAACATTTAAATTAAAACATTACAGATAGTATTCCTTCATAAAGACTGATCTGTCGAAAGGTAATTTTTTTTGGTTAGTTGGTGTTTTTTCTTACAGATAATTTGGCTTGTTTTGCTTTGGGTTTTTGAATTGTTTTGTTTTGGTTTGTTGCATTGTTTTGATCCCAGATAATTCAAGGGATTTTCTAGAGTGCAAATTCCTGATCACCAGTTTTACATGGATATCCTGACATACATTGGAGATGGCTCATCAACTATTCCTCACTGAAATAAGTAAATTGTAGAACTCAAAACACTCAGCCCTGATGTAAGAGAAACAAGTTTTGACCAAATGGTGAAACATTTGCTAGGATTTTTAAAGCAAAGAGGAAAAAAACAGTTTTTTTACAGGGTTTTTTGGGGTCTGTTTTTTTGTGGTTTTGTTTTATTTTGTTTTTGTTTTTCATTAGATGATACTGTAATTACTAATGCTTCAAATTGTGTTTTTCACCATAGCAGCAGGGACAGATTCTTTAGTCTTCATTAAACAGTGTAGCATACTTTGCAAATACTGAATATTAACTAACTCTTCTGTCAAATGTGTCAACATACTGTATGGGACAATATAAAGAATGTAATGTTTTAATTTGCATCTCTTTCTGTTGTTTCTTGCTTACTTTGGTTTCATCATACAAATATTTGTGTGCAGGCTGGTGTTGCTCTAAACACATGTGAATCTAATTACCAATGTGTTTAATTTGAATTTAGTGTTACATGGTTTTGAATCATGCTCCAAGTCACTTTTAATAGTTACAAGAAATGTATTTCTGGAACACATCATTCTAAGACTATAAGGATGCACTATTCCCAGCAATAGCTGAGGTTATTTAATTTATTAGCAAATGAATGTTGTACAAACACTTTTGGGTAGGATCCCAATGTTAATCAACAGAAAGAAAAGAGATTAAAATTAAACTTGAACTCTATTGGATTTTGTGGGGTTCTTAATACATCCTAGGAAGCCATACATTTCCCCTTCTCCAAAAGCACATTCCCACGTACATATATTGCATCTTTAGAGTTGTCTAATAATTACTTGTGTGTACTGCTTTCTTAGTACTTAGTACTAGTTTCGCAGTAACAGTGTTTTGCTTTCTTTTCCAAAAACTTATAAGGGCTGGAAAAGTGCCAATGTAGGAGTTCCAGAAATGCAATGACTGCTGTCTTCTGGTGCAGCAGAGAGAGAGGCAATAAATTTTTCCCATACTACTTTCACATGGTACTGTAAGCATAGGACTGCTTATAAGAATGAAAAATTGGTTGAATCATCTAACCTACGTATTTTTTTTACTATCTTTGCTAGATTTCAGATAAGATACAAAATATTTTGGTGTTTACAATGGTGTGAATTCTTGAACTAATATTTTTGTCGAGGGTATCAAAAAAGCAGTGGTATGCAATTACAACTACAATTGATTTAAGTTGTGTTGAAAGAAGGTACTACATGTGAAACAAATAAGTCAGATGTGCAAACAGAGATCTGGGTGTAAAATATATGCAGATTAATGTTGTGTGGGTTATGTAGTTTGTACTGAAACAAATATTGAATGATCAGCTATATGTACACAATTATTCTGTATTTTACTTCTAGATGAGAGTTGGGAAGAGGCACAGGAGTCTACTTTTTTCTACTAAAATAATTCTTAATTTACTAAACTATTTTAATTTCTTAGCAGTTGAAGGAAATACACTAAAGCAGCGAGAATGTGTGAGCCAATAACCCAGAGATGGAGTCTGGAATAATTGCAGATAGCAGCACATGTAAAAGTAATTCTGGTTTGTGATGTTTCCAGTTTCTTACTTGTGATTTCATTGATATGTCACTTCTGTCACTGTGCTCTTATATAGTGTGATTCAACCTTTTTATCATTCAGTGTTTCATTGTTTGTTGTGAGGAATTTATTTAGTTGTTCATGCTGCTGTCTTATTTTCCTTGTTTTCTTTTAAGTGATTCCTTCCTTTTTCTTACATGAGATGGATTTGCAAGTCATCCTTTACCTGTGTAGGTTACAACTTCGATGAAATGCTTGATGTTGACATCTTGGTTTTTTCCTGTGTCAACTTCCTCTTGATTCTAATGGAGTAATATCTGAGAGACCAAGTTACATCGGAATGTGTAAACAGGCAGATACATAAACAGAAGTGTTGTACACTTTTCTAGGATATTCACACTATAATGTGTTTTCATGATATTTTGTACTGTTTTTTATTTTATATGCTTGCCATTTTTAAAAATATTCCAATCACTGGCTCTTATAGACGTCTCAAAACAGTTGCTCTGTTCTAGTTTCCTCTCTGTGACAGTGACTGGTAGCACATGCTTCACAAGTAAAAGAGAGATAGTGAGTCTGTAATGATATATTTCTAGTTCCAGCAGTTAATCCCGTAGGAACCTCCTGGGTCAGTCTTTGCATCCTGCTCAGAGTGTTTATAGTTCTGGACAGAATCCTTGATTTAATACTTCTTTAGCCCATTTATTGCCTCTTCCTTGAAAATATGGTGAAGCAGTGATTGCTGCCTTTTAATGACACATTGCATAAAAAAAAAATTTGTTTGCTTTAAGTTTCATTTCTCCTAGTTTTTATCATCTGTTTTCTCATTCTTATAGTACGAGTTAATTACTCTCTATATTCTTTCTCCAAGCAGTTCATAGTGTTAAAAGCGTTTCTCATATTTTAGTCCAGATCTCTATTTTTCCAAATTAAGTTTATTTAGATAAACACTGTTCTTTGATTTTAAGAGTTCTTATTGTCCTCCTATACTTTCTACTTCTACCTTCTCCTCTGCAAGATTAAATTATAAATATTATGCAATCAATAAGAAAAAAGGGAATTCAATGATAGTTTTTCTAAAGTCATCACAATGCTTTTTGAGTTTTCTTTTATGGAATATTTCCTTCCGGTTCTAATGTAATTTATTAAAAAAAACCCACAATATCCTTTACTGGACTATCTCTGGCCATTATCACATTCTGTCTGTGTAGATCACTTGTCAAGTCAGCATCAAACTCCCTTTAAGATGTATGCAGTGCACCTCTAAAATATTTTCTTTGTAGGTGACCTCATTTTGATTTTGTTTGCCTTTACTCTTCATGGTAGGCTGTAAACTAAACAAACAAACAAAAAAAAATTAAAAAAGGTATGACAGGTCTGATTCTTTCCTCATTCAACACATATGCATCTTGAATTGGGTACAACTACTGTTATACTCACTAAAGAAATGTTAGTGGCCTTGACTCCCTGAATTGTCATACTATTAATCTGAGATGCTTGCACTCTGATAAAAATAATTTTTCCATATCAGAAACAACAGTGAGAAGTGTTTCTTTGCCTTATTAAAAAATACTGGCTTGTTAAAAACACAAATATTTAAAATACCTAACTTTTTAATGATAAAACAAGATTAAGTATTTTTACAGAGCTACTCAGAAGAAAGAATGGCCATTTGTAATTGTTCACACCAAGGCATTTGGCCTTGCAAAATCATTGCTTACCACTGCCACAGAAAACATTAGATTTGATTAGCTGCAGGTATCCATGCCAGATGATATCCTAGTAAAGTCCTTTATATTTTTCATCGTATAATTGTATTTGCAAGTTAATGTTTGAAGTGTCAGTCTTTGTAAAATTAGCTCATCTTGTTATGATTTAGAGCTTTGATGTGAGTGAAAGGCTTCAATTGCAATGCACAGTCACATCTGAGAGTAAACTGCGTAGACAAAGAGCCTTACAAGACTAGTAAATCAAATACTCTGAACTGTCTATGTGGATTATGAGGTACTATTTGCATAACTTTGAAGTATTTATACTGATGAAATTACAATAATTAAAATCATTGCTGTGTCAATTGCTAGATGCCACAAGGCATAGCAATTACTAGCATGCAAATCAGACTTTGTGTAAGCATTTTAAAGAATAATTACCTTATTTGATTCAGATATGCCTGAAAGGCATTAAGAATCATTTGAGCTATTTTGCCTTCAACAATTTTTAGGTCTCAGATAATATTGGTTTTGTTATTATTGTTGAAGATAATACCTTTGTATGGGCATATGACTTTATGTTTCTGGTTTAAGGTGAAAGTGGAACCTAGTGGTAAAATTTGCCAAAGCAATGAGAAAGATTTATTTTATATTAGTTTGTCGTGAATCTCTGTCTACAAGTTATCTTGTTTTGCATAAGAACCAATACAAGCATGAAGTCTTAGGTTTTTTTTGCAGCTTGTTAAATCCTGTATTCTGGAAATGCTATAGAAATTTCTTAGAGAGAAAAAAAAGATTTTTTTCTTTAGATTTATAACAGATTATTTGGTTTTCTACAACAGGAATTTAAAATACATAAGAAAAATAAACTTTAAGAAGACGCTCATTCGTGTCATTTCCCATGAATATTTCCAGGCAATGTAACTCTAATAATTAATTCAAGCTTACACAAATTTAAGAGCCTTTCATCTTAAAAATTCTGAATGGAGAAGATGTACTCTGCAGTGAACAGTAGTAGGCATTTGACAGATGAGATCTCTGGCAAAACAAATGGCATAGAGTGAAATAGGAACTCCTTCTGAGACAAAACCTATAGCAGTAGTGTGAAGTGAGATCAAGAAGCTCTGCCAAATCATTCAGATCTTAAGTTTAATCATTGCCATGAGTTTTCCTGGAAAAGTTCTAGCCTGCCAATACATATCCACAACCACATGATATTCCCTGATATATGATGGTTTCTCATATGAAAAACAAGAAGG
Organism: Urocolius indicus; assembly: GCA_013401255.1. Lineage (NCBI taxonomy): Eukaryota > Metazoa > Chordata > Aves > Coliiformes > Coliidae > Urocolius > Urocolius indicus. The sequence goes on along the minus strand of WBNH01000050.1, from coordinate 2,504 downwards.
AAGAGATATGTCCTTCCTCCTGGGTTTGTCTTCCAAATAACCTTAATCATCCTGTACAGTGTACCTGTTGCTAATAACCCCAAATTATTTAGCTAACAACAACTAAGAATTTGTGCATATGTACAGAGGCATATGAGTGGATGGACTGTTATCACTTTTGTCCTGAATTTTGCAAGGATTAGGTAGAACTTATATTTCAAGGAATGAAATTTACTGCATGAAAAAATACCTACACTATCACAGCATCATGTTTGTTAACATAAATAATTTATAAAACACCTAATCTTTTGTCCTGTTAATAAAGACACAAATAATTAAGGGAGAAGAGAAAGTTTAAACAGTTTTCTAAGTACAACATGAGCACAAAGATAGGATGCCATTTACAGTGGAGTGTTGAGGAATATTGAGTTAATAAAGAATCGACCTTGGTTACTCCACATCTGTATGTGGCAACATTATTTTCCTACTTTCATCTCTTGTAAGGTTTCAATCATGCTCCTCAGCACTTTCTCATCACTAGAATATACACTGTCCTTTCACCTGAGAAGAGGTTTCTGATCTCCACGAACCTCCACAAACATGTGAGCTTTTCAGAAGTTCTGACTTCAGAGCTCTGCTTCTTTAGTGATGGATGAAGGGAACTCTCTGTACAATGATGGTTCTTCTTCTGTAAATAGTTGCTGCCATAGATGCCGGTAATCTACAGGACATATTCCATGTACCTTCTGTCTGGATTACAAAGGACAGATAGGGAGACTAGGTCTTGTGTCTAACCTGATTTACTGACCTGAGCGCCTTACTATGGAGGAGGTAAATCCTTCCACCTAATACTTTATCTTCTATCAGAGTTGTGACACTCCAGGCTATATGACAACTGGATCTTTTCCTTGATGCTCTTTTCAATATTACAGAAAGATTCTCTTAGTTGTGGGTTCCATAGGAAGATATACCCTTACAGCTTTTTTTTTTTTTTTATTATTATTATTATTTTATTTTTCCCCACTAAAACTCCTGTGTAAGAAAAAAATCATACCCAGCATGTAATCTAAATAACAATAATGTGAAAAGAAAGTATTATTTTATGAGAACTTTAAATTGCACTTACGTTCATTAAGCTCCTCCAAACTCCAGGGAGACAATAAAATTCTGACATGTATTTCAGTCTGTAAACAATCGTAAAAATATTCTGTTAGAAAAGACTATTTTACTCCATCTTTCCTGCATTATCTTCCATGCATAGCTTCATGATAGCATCTTCTAAACAGAAAGCAAAACCCCTATAGTTAATACTTACTAAATCAAATAATCTTGTGATTCTTTTCCACTTGTGCTACAAATTTGGTTTTACTGTAAGTAGTCAGCATACTGTAAACTGTTTAACTATGAAGTGGTACATAATACTGTGTTAATTTTTTTACCTAATTAGCAGCATAGTTCTTGACTTGTAAGGCACAAGGTCTGGGGTTTCAGGCTTATGCTGATCTCTATTCAAATATCACCCACTCTCTAGTCAACCCAATTTTAGGCTTAAACACTAAGGTGAAGTAATCCTTGTAATGTGCTTGCTTCTGACACTGGGAGCTACTCCCTGCTTAAACATGTTTTATTTAATATTTTATCACTTTTTACAGCATCACTATTCCCTTTTTTTTTTTTGTCTCTTAATGCTGGAGTTCTCTAGTTTTGATTGAGGATTTTTTTTTATTGCTTCATATTTAAAATTGCTTTAACTACTTTTGTAGGCATCTTTTTGTTGTGGTGCTTTTTAAAACATTTATACCCGAATATACTCAGATATGCCTATACATGTGCTAGTCTGTTTATTTTTTAGAAAGGTAGTTCTTTCACCTTCCAACTGCACTTCCCTTCTGTATGAGCCTAGTGTCATCATCATTCATCATGTTCACATAATGGGTTGGAAGAAGAGGTATACTTGCTCTCCTTAAATGAACTGCTACTGTTATTACAGAGATGTGATTGCTGCTGATATAATGTATTGTAACCATCCAATGTGAAATGCATTTTGTGATGGTTAATAAGTACATTAACAGCCTATATGTTTGCATTATTAGGATTTAGTTAGAAAGCTACTACTTTCAGAAGAGACAATCACCTATGCCAAATCATTTCCAGTCTGACCTTTATGTGCAAGGACATGAGCATAACTCATCCTAGTTTATCCTCCATCAGGATCATAAATGGTCATGCTTTAGCTGTCATTAACATAGCTTGTATTGGCTACTGAAAGTGGCCAGCATTAGCAGCCGTCGTCACACTACAACTTCACAGTTTTTCTCATGGTTTTTAAATTCTGCCTAATGTTCATCCAAATCATCACTACATCCATGAAGACTATTTATAGTCTGTATCACTTTCCAGTTTTCTTCCTTATAGATCTTGTTGGGGACCCAAACAATATTTTTAAAATTTAAAAATGGAGTCTGCATCTTTGGCAATGGATATCAACTGAAACACAAGAGCTTGCAAAGAAATACAAGGAATAA
>WBNH01000046.1:70452-81782 GCA_013401255.1 Urocolius indicus | reverse complement strand
ACGCCACCTCCTCCAACCTCAGCCGGCACAAGCAGACCCACCGTAGCCTGGACAGCAAGATGGCGAGGAAATGCCCTACGTGCGGCAAGGCTTACGTGTCCATGCCCGCCCTGGCCATGCACGTCCTCACCCACAACCTCAAGCACAAGTGCGACGTGTGCGGCAAAGCCTTCAGCCGGCCCTGGCTGCTGCAGGGTCACATGCGCTCGCACACAGGGGAGAAGCCTTTCGGCTGCTCCCACTGCGGCAAAGCCTTCGCCGACCGCTCCAACCTACGCGCCCACATGCAGACCCACTCCGCCTTCAAGCACTACAAGTGCAAGCAGTGCGAGAAGACCTTCGCCCTCAAGTCGTACCTCAACAAGCACTACGAGTCCGCCTGCTTCAAGGGCTCCGAACACAGCTGTGCAATAGGGAACTAAGCCCCCCTCCCCTCTCCCACAGCCCGCTGTGGCACATCCCCCAGCCCTCAGCCCTATTGCCATCCCCAGCCCCCAGCCCCAACCCGTTCCCCGTGCCAGCGCTCCTGCAGCTCCAGCCAGCCGTTTTGTGGCTGTGCCGTGGCTGGAGGACACGTTCCCGCTCCTCTCCTGGGAGGAGGGAGCCCCAGCATGTCCCGGGAAGGGCCCAAATCTCTCCAGGCCCTCAGCGGGACCCAGCTCCTTGCCCGCAGGTCCCCGAGCACCCCCCCCCTGCAGCCAGGCAGGTCTCTCTGCAGGGGACTCGAACAGGGGATCTCTTGCAGACCCAGGAGAGATTTTTCCTCCCCCAGCTCGTGACTTTCACCTCTATTTATTTAATTTATTACTATTATTTATTTAGAGCTGCTGCTTCTCCTCCCAGGGGGATCCCGAGGGAGAAAAGACACTTTTTCTTGCTCCCCCCAGGAGCAAAACTCACCTTGACCCTAACACTGATGAGACCATGGGCTGGTGCTGCTGACAGCTCAGCGGGACTGGCAGTTGGGGAGAGCAGAGCTGTCAGTCATCCTTGGAGACTGGGCTCCCTGCTGCCCACTGCCCGGGCCCTGGGGGCACTCTGATGCCCCCCTCTACCCGGCACAGTCCCATGGGACACAGCCCAGTGACACAGTGCTCACACTGGCACTGCAGCTCTAGAGTCAAGGGAAGAGTGAGGGACTCTCAGGAGAGAGCTCCCACCAGCTCCTGGCTTGACCAGGCACAACCGTCCCCCACCACGGTGATGGGCTGGGGAGCAGCTCCCCACGAAGCTGCAATTTCCCCCTGCACTGTGCAAACAGCCGGGCTGGAGACCCAGCCCTGGGGCAGCACCAAAGCCCCAGGTGCCTCCACATATCCTGGGCCCCTGCCCAGATGATTCCCAGCCCCATCACCATCCCCCCTCCCCTTCTGCCTGTGCTCAGGAGGAGGGCGTCAGTGTAGCCGTAAAGTTTAGGTGAGTCTATTTAAATGTTCTTATTTATATTATTTATAACTTACGCTTTTTCACTATTTATTTGCCAAGACTGGCAGGGCCGTGCCAGCCCTGGCTTGCAGGAGGCGGCAGAGCTGCAGCAGAGCCGCCGTGCCCAGGACACAGCCGCGGGGACACAGCCGGGGACAGGACCCTGAGAGCGGAACCACGCGGTGGGCACGGAGGCAGGACGGCAAGAGCCAGCCCAGCAGCCTGGGCTCCGCACCCTGCCAACCTCCCCAGCGACAAAAAACCCTTCTTCTTTGTCTTCCTGACTGCCACAGGCTCCCGCTCTGCTCCCTGCCCAGCGCCAGCCCGGCGGGGACAAACCAGCCATTCTATGCAACGTCCCGGCGGAGCATCCCCGCAGCAGCCCCGGACAGGGCACCGTGTCCCGAAGCGGGGCCTGACCCGCGCCTCCGCTTCCTACCTCTGGCCGCGAATAGACACGGCCCCACCAGCCCGTGCTGCTCCCCGGCAGCCTCGGGGCTCAGCCTGGCACCCCACGGGGCCACATTCGTGGGAACCCCCCCCGCCCCACACCCCCCCTGCATCGTCTTCCTGCGCCGTCTTCCTCCCCTGCACCGTCTTCCTCCCGCCGCCTTGGCGATCACGGGCTCGATGCCTCCCGGGAATCGGTCCCGGTGTGGCACAGCGGCTGCACACCCACACCCACACCCCACGCAGGGAGAGAGCATCACCCCAGCCACTCAGCCACCCTCCCCGGTAGCCAGCACGCAGCGGCTCAGGCTTTGCCCACGGTGCCGGTGCCTTTGCTCAGCCAGCACCGCATCCCGCAGCCGGGCAGGCACAGAGAACGTCGGGCTCTGTCCCCCCTCTCTCCCTCCTTCCTTCCTCCTGTAAATAGCAGATACTACAGCAATAATTTTCCGTGCATGATAGATTTTTCTCCTGCCAGGTTTTGTACTCGCCAGCCCCCAGTCAGACAAGTCTACTGAGAACCGGCCACCCGCAGTATTACTTGTAACGCAATTCAGGGATATAAAAGGGATTTCTGCCACTAACCCTGTGTCTCAGGGGCTTTGTACTGGTGGGGGTAGGGGGTGGCACGTGAGCTGACGGTCTGCCCTTCCTACAGCACCCTGTACCCACACCCAAAGGCAGCTCTGGTGCAGGAGCATCATGGAGAAAACATCTGCCCCCTCAAACCAAGGGGTGGAGATGCCCCAGTACCCGAAGCATCCAGCCTGTCCCACGTCACCTTACCAGCCCTGGCAGCTGGTGGGCAGCAGCCAGACAACCCTCTGCCACAGCAGGCCCTGGCTCTGTGATGCCACCCTGCTTTGTGAAAGCTCTGTGAGGGCTGTGAGCAGCAGCAGAGCGCTGACCTGGAACTAAAGCACCGTGTGAAACGGCAGCGGTGGGACAGAGAGCCCTGGGGGGTGCCCAGCGATGCTCACACAGCCCCAGCTTCAGCCCTGGGGCTCAGCCGCAGCTCGTGGAAGGATTCAGTGAGCAGGTTTTGATTTCTCCTGCCATTGTGTTGCCATCCAGGCCCTGACACGCAGGCACAAGCCAGGGGTGCTGGGAACAAGCCAGCACAGCCTCTGCTCCCAGGGGCAGCCAGGCACTGCTGCCCCACATCCCTCTCGCTGCCTCCTTTCCCCACAGATGGGTACCAAAAGGAGGAGGGAAAACTCTTTTTGGCATCCAGGTCCTCAGCAAAGCCCCCTCAGAAGCCAAAGTGAGGGGATGGGGAGCAGCCAGGCACCGGCACCACGGCCCCGCTGCCGCTCCAGGCTGCCCCAATGGGGCAGGAGACCCAATTCCTGCCGAGAGCCTTTTGGGACACTGGTCTGGAGAAATGACCTAGAAAGATCCAGGGCTGGGGCACCGCAGTGTCTACCTGGCCACACAGCATCCTCATCCCCTGCTCAGCTCGGCTCTGGGGCTGCTTCACTCTGCCTTTCCCCTCACCAGGAGCTCGGTGGGTGTCAGTGCAGTGGGGCAGGGGCACTGGGGTGGGGATGTAACCCTGGCACAGTCGGGCAGGAGAGGGGCACAGCCCAGCTCCCATCTGAGATGCCAGAAGCTGATGCTTACAAGTGGGAGCAGAGACTCCCGGGGCAGCCCCCGGTGTGAGGGGCAGGACAGAGACACCGAGCAGCTCACGGGGGGATGCTCGGCCTGTGTGTGCCAAGGGGTGCCCATGTCCGACCCGGGAGCCAAGGGCAGCCCCAGGCACAGGCAGATGGAGAGGAGCCGGCAGGAGGCCAAAGGCGTTGGCACCGCTCCCGGCAGCCGGTTCTGCCCCTTCACTGTGACTCTGCAAAACAACGAGGCGGGGACGGTGACGATGGTGATGGCCAAGCAAGGAGGAAGCAGGGGAGCCCGGCTGGGCGCTGTGCTGCTGGAGACTGAGTTTAGGGCTCGGCTGGACGAGCAGGACGAAGGAAGAATCCAAGTGGCAGCTGCCATGGCAGAGGCTGGGGACCGCAGCATTCACACACGGCACATCTCAGCCGTGCACGACGTGCCCATGAGCATCCTCATCCGACCGATCCCTGCGGAGCTGGAGCCGGGCAAGGTGCAGAGCTTGGTGCAGACCCTGCAGGTGAGAACACAGCCCCAAACCTCCGGGGGAATCCGGGCAGGCATCCCCGTGCCCAGCCGTGCCACCGCGGGGGCACCGTCGGGGAAGCTCACAGCCCCGGAGCCCCGGCACGGGCGGGTTGGGGGGTGCCGGGGTGTGCGTTGCTCACGGGGGGGTCTCTCCCATCCCAGGAGGATCCCCAGCGGGTGCCTCCCATCGACGTGCTCTGGGTGAAGGGCACCGAGGGGGGTGATTACTTCTACTCCTTCGGGGGCTGCCACCGCTTCGCCGCTCACAAGGAGCTCAACCGGGACACCATCCCCGCCAAAATCATCCCATCCACGCTCAGCGACCTCCGCACCTACCTGGGCTCCTCCACACCCCACCTGCGGTAGCCCCCCAGCAGCTCCCCCTGTGCCGGTGGGTTCCCGGGAGCCTCCGATGGGGAGGGGGTCAGAGTCCCCCGGCCCCGTGTGGGTCTGGGGAGTCCCTACGAGATCGGGGCTCTGGGGGTCTCCCCGCACGCCTCCAGCCGGGATTGAGGTCGGGGTTTGGCTGGCACCGGGAAGGGCTCGGGGGGGGGCGGGCAGCGGCACCGGCAGGTGGCGACATTGTGCCACGCTGCACCGGCACCGGCACCGGCACCGGCACCGGACGGGGCAGAACGGGATGGGATGGGATGGGATGGGATGGGATGGGGATGGGGATGGGTATGTGGATGGGATGGGGATGGGATGGGGATGGGATGGGATGGAATGGGATGGGATAGAACAAGATGGACTGGGATGGGATGGACTGGGGTGGGATGGGATGGAACAGAGTGAGACCAGATGGACTGGAATGGGAAGGACCAGGGCAGTACAGGTTGGACCGAACTGAGCTGCAATGGGCTAAATCAGAGCTTGGCTCAACTGTCACATGCTGAACCGGGACAGGATGAACTGAACCGGGACACAGCTCAACCAGGACGGGCTGAACCGGGACAGGTTGAAGCAGAGCACTCAATCTGGGCCAGGTCACAGCCCATCCAGGGCACAGATGAACTGGGAAGGGACACAGGGAAACCGGGACACAGTCAAATCGGGACACAGCTGTACCAGGAGGAGACAGAGCTGAACTGGGCAGAGCCAGTTCCCAGGCCTCCCCCACAGACCCTGGGCTCACCCTGTGTCTACATCAGGACACCTTGGGCTGTGTCTGCCCCAAAACCACCTGCTCCCATCCCTGGACACATTCTGTGGTCCCCATCTCATGGAGGAGATCTCTGGAATAATGTGGTGGGGACATTTGCTCCTGCACCTGGAATAAAGGTGTCAGACTGTTGTGGCTCAAGGTCCTGGTGCTGGGGGATGAAGGGGAGTGGAACAGGAATGCAGCAGGATGGCATGGCATGGCATGGCATGGCATGGCATGGCATGGCATGGCATGGCATGGCAGCCTGGCACCTGTGAGAGTGGTGGCTGTGGACACATGGAACATGGAGAGGTGCTCTGTCAGGGGATGGTTTTCTGCAAGGGGACAGACACTGTGCTGGGGGGTGGATGCTGTGTTCAGGATGGGTGCTGTGCTGGGGAAAGGATGCTGTGCCAGGGATAGATGCTCTGTGAGATCACACTGGCATGCAGCTGAAGCCAGAGTGAGCTCTGGTCCAGCTGTGGGTCCAGCAGTCCCACCACACTGTCACTGCTGCAAACGTCATGTCTCCATCCCATGTGTAGGCTGGAAAACCCTCCCCGAGCATCCCCGGGGCATCTCAGCTTCCCTCTGAGCCAGGAACCTCAGTCCAGGGAAGGGAAAGGCCACTGACTCACCCCAGCACGCTGTGAGTCAGCAGCAGGACTGGGACAGGAACCGCAGCTGGACACGTCTGCCCTGGCTCTGCCCCCTCGGCCACGCTCCTTCCCGGATGGATCCTGTGCAGCAACAGGCTGGGGAGAGCGTTTGGGGGGAGGCCACGGCCCCTCCAGGCAGCAGCTCTGTGGGGCAGCGTGGTGGCAGGAGCTGGCAATGCCAGACAAAGCACACACAGAGTGATGCTTCCACAGGAGCTGCTGGAGAGGAAGAGCAGGGTGGGCTGGGGGGCTGTTACACCAGAACCTTCCTCCAGCCTCTTCCTTCGCCCAGGCAGGGGAAGAGTCCGGCTCGGCAGAGCCGCATGTGCCGCATCAAAGGAGCTGCCCGCCGGGAGGAAGCCCTGGGAGCCTCACAGAGAGCAGCCTCAGCTCACGGCTCCCTCATGGGCCATAAATTTCTCTCAAGAATTGTGGCGTGCTAAAAAGTTTCCTCTTGTTAGAGAATGATGGGGGGGGAAGGGAGGAGGTGGCAGCTCCTGCAGCAGCACAGGACGTTGCCAAGGTGCCTTGAGATGGGGTTTTGCCCAGTGCTGTGATGCTGGGCATCTCCTGTGGGCTCTGCTCATCCCTCTCTCCCTGGGTTTGTGCCCCTTACAAAGGGAGCTGGGAGTGAGGCAGCTCAGCAGAGCTGGGACCCCACAAGTGGGGATGATCCAGATCCTGCACAACCTCTCCCTGCACCCTGAAAAAGCAGCAGCTTCTTCCAGCTGGGAAACCCTTGACAGGACCCATTCTTTCAGCTTCTCTTGCCCTCAAAACAGTGACAGGACATCCGTGCCAACCTTGTGGTGCCCTGTGACCCTGCTGCCAGGGTTTGATGGCACCAGCTGGAAGCCAGGACCAGCCACTGTATCCAAGAGCATCTCCTCGGTCTGACTTATCACATCCCCAGGGCTGGCACCGGTGTGGGCAACATGAGCAGGTCACTAGCTGGTGCTGCCAGTGCCACAGCCCCCCAGGTCCAGCTGGCACAGGAACAGGTCTCATCAGAGCCGGTGATCTCTCCATCACCCTCGTCCCTCCACCTGTCCCCCTTCGCTGGGCCTGACCCGTGGGCTCTGCGGTGTCGCCGCCTGACAGCCGATCCCGGCTGCCTCCAATCCATTCGTTCCAGGGCAGGAACAAAGGAGCTTTGTGGGCTCCCCCCAGCCCAGGCTGGGTGAGGAAGGAGGGGGGGTCCCAGCTCCGGAACTGGGACAGACTTCCCTGTGCGACAGGCGTGTAATGCCTTCCAGAGCAGCAGCCCCCAGCCCGCAGGTACAGCCCAGAGGGCAGAGGGGGCCTGGGGCTCCCCACATCACCCCCAAGCCTGAGGGTCAGGAAGGGAGCTCTCCCAGGACAGGGGAAGCTCTCCCAGGGAAGTGTTCCTGCTCCCCAAAAGGTTTCACAACACCTCATCCCCTCGAGCTTGTCTTGCTGCTCCTGCCCACTCAAGGGGGCTGCAGGGGCTCCCAGGTTTGCCAGCCCTGGTGTTGACAAGCAGGGACAGACAGTTGCCCCTTAGGTGAGACCCTGTCCCAGCAAGAAGCATCTGGGCTTGGATGCTGCATGTGTCTGGCCAGAACAGAGCTCCCAGAGCTGACCTGTGATGTGACTGCAACCTCACTGGTCTGAACTGGCCCAAAATTGGGGAGCTGAGAGCAGAGGGGCCAGTTCCAGACATCCCTCTGAGGCAGCGGCTGCTGAGGGGTTGCCCTTGGGGGTCTCAATGGGATGGAGTGGGAGGGAAAGAATGGACAGGATAGATTGGACCAGGATGGGATGGGATGGGATGGGATGGGATGGGATGGGTCAGTCCAACGCTGCTTTGCTGGGGCTCAGCAGGGTCAGACCCAGTGTCCTGGCAGCCACATGTGCCGATGTTGCCACGGGTCTGGAATCCATTTGCCTCACCGGCAGCAGTGTTTTCCCAGCAGGGCTGGAGCGGCCCCACGGGGCTGGGGGCAGCCCTGGCCCCACAGCCCATCTGCTCCCTGTTTATTTTCTTACACTTAAGTATCACCTCGCAGATAAACACTCCCTGGAGCGGGGGGCAGGGGGCATTTCCCTGCCAGGGGATGCAGGACACAGCCCTTGGGGTGCCTCGTACCCCGATTCCACGGGTGTCTGTCCCCTCCCAGGGGGTGCCTGGCAGGTCAGGCTGGGGTTACAGCTGCCACCCCATGCTCAGGCCATAGAATCACAGAATCATGTTGTTTGGAAAAGCCCTTTAAGCTCCCTGAGTCTGACCCCTTCCCTCACACTGCCAACTAACCCACGGCCCTCAGCACCTCAGCTCTGTGTCTTCTCAATATCTCCAGGGATGGGACAATGACCCTCTGCCTGTGCCTTCTGCACCCCATGTCCTACACAGGTCCCCATCAGCTCCCTGCCCACCACACGTGCTTGAGCCACTGCCTGCTGTGTGCCCAGGGCTGTGCAGGGATGGCAGCAGGTTTGTGTGGCTGGAGCAGAGCTGTGATGCCAAACACAGCCCTGTCCTGGCATCTGCTCGAGTTGGCTGCACAGTGCAGTGACTGGCAGCAGGTCTGTGATGCCACAGGCTCTGGCTGCTTCTTGTGCCACCCAGCTGAGTCAGGCCTGAGGTGCTCAGTGTCTGTGGGGATGTTGGGGGTGTCCAAGCACAGGGACACACATCCTGCCCATTGCAGCCAACAGGCAGCACAGGAAAACCTGCCTGGTGCCACGTGTCCTCCCTGTCCTCCCTGCAGCTGCAGGCAGGGAGCTGGCAGCGTTGGCTGCTTCTTGTGTCTGCTGTGGCTCTCCTGGCCAGGACTGACAGCTCCTTCTGTCCATCCATCCTGCACTGTGCCAGGTCTGGCAGGTTAGGGGGTGACACACACATGTGCCAAGCTGGGGAGCAATCTGCAGCAGGAGCTGGTGGCCATTGGGGTGTAGACGGCAGACACAGAGCTGCTGCACGTACCAGCTCACACATGCACGTGCCCACACACGTGTGCAGCTGCATCCACACATGCACATGCTCTTCTACCCACATACATCAGTGCACACACATGCCCACACATGTTCCATGTGCACAGATATATCCATGTAGATCCTCCTGTGCAGAGCCACACACACACACTTCCATTCACACTCATGCACACGCATGCACACGCATGCACACGCATGCACATGCAGGCACTGCCTCACTGAGCTGCCTCCAAAACCTGCTGCTCCTTCCCTGCCTGTGACCCCACGTGCCTCGTCCTCCACCACAACAGCACAGGCCACCAGCACCAAGCACATGGCCGTGCTCCCCCAAAACACCCCCGGGCAGCTTGGCTGGGCCCGGCCAGGGGCTCCCCCCAGCCCGTCCCCGTCAGCTGGTGGCCATGTGTGGGGCGGCTGCAGCTGAATACACAGCCTCTGCCATCCGTCTTGCTGCCTGTCAGGGTCGGGGGCTGCTGTGGCCCCCCAGCCACAGCCCAGTGGGATGTCAGGGTGAGAGCAGGGTGAGGGCAGGGGCTCCTTTCCCTGTGCAGGCACCTGCCTGCTCCCTGCCTTCTCCCTGCACACTTGCCCAGCCCAGCTCTGCCTCAGCCACTTCTGCAAAGGGAGAAACAGCCCCTGGTCTGCCCCTGGACAAGGGTTATTGCCAGCTCCAGGAGAGGATCAGAGTTCCCCTGCAGGGACTGATGCACAGGAGGGGTGTCAGGGGACAGACCCCCAGCACAGCCCTGCACACCCCCAGCCCCCGACACCACCCTCTGCCCACTGCTGTGTGATTTACAGGCACTGCACAGGCAGACAAATGGTGAAGGAAAACAGGGCGGGGGGGGGGTCTCACGGGTAAGGGGCTGCCTGTGCCCTGCAGGGGGGAGAGGGGCCGTTTGCTCACAGCCAGCAGCACAGACGGGCAGTTAAGTGATGCGAGTGCCAGGCAGCACAGCCACCCTGTCACAGCCACAGCAGCAACAAGCCCCTGCACATGCCAGGAGAGCTTTGGGGTTGGGGGGACCCACCAGCTCAGGAGCCACACCATGAGCCACGGGGTTTTGGCTGTGGGTTATAGTGGGACATGATGCCACCCCACCATATGCCCCCCAGGCCCTCCATCGACCAGCTCACTCTGGGGTTTGCCATGTGCTCGCTTTGTCCCATGGCCACCGTCTCAGCCCATGGCAAGCCTCTGAGCTGGCTCTATTGTGTCACTTGGACTTCCCCCAGCATCCTGCTTTGGCTGAGATGCTGCTGGCCAGATGGGGACTGCAGCTGGCACGGGCCAGCACTGTGGCCACCGGCCCTGGCAGCCCTGGGGCCATCTGCTGGGAGCCAGGTCTTGCTCTCTCTTTGCTTTTGCTGCTTGACCCGTCGTGCTCCGAGCATCACCGAGCTGCTGACCTCTGCTCAGCTGCAGGCCAGGGAGGAAGGCAGGCAGGAAACCTCCTCAGCTCAGCTGGCTGCCCCCCTGCTCCTGAAGGTACCAGGCTCAGGGCTGGGGGTGGGTAGGTGAAGGCAGAGCAGGACTGCCAGATTTCCCCTGTGAGGAGCAAGGGGTGGCCATGGCCTGTGGTATTGGATGCCCAGGAGCTGAATGGGGAGAGGGGAGCACTCCGTGCCCTCTGAGGGCTGACTGTGGCTCCTGCTGCTGCCAGCTCAGCTCTCCCCTTGCAGGAAAAGGCTCCGTGTTTCCACTGCCGGCTCACACCTTCCTCACAGGCAGTAGGAAACGCTCCTGCTGCCTGGCAGTGCTGCCAGCAACGCTGCCCGTGTCCCCCCAGTCCTCTCCTGCGGTGGGCAGGCAGGGAGCCAAGCACTGGGGACAGAGAGGCAAGGGGCTCAGAGCCTCCCCTTGCTGCTCCCTGCCCACCACGGGCATCCTACTGGGCACAGACAGTCCCACAGTGCCAGTGGGACAGGGTGAAGTGTCCAGAGCATCGTGTCCCCCACTGGAACACCCCCAATAAACACCCCGGGGACCTCACCGGTGTCACCCGCTTGTTGGGTACCTGCCCCACCGCGGCTCCCGAGCCTTGGATTTGCCCTGCGCTGCCCTGCTCAGCACCCAGAGCTGTCAGGGGACAGCGGGAAAGGGGCTGGGGACGTGTCACGCGTGGGTTGGCACTGCGTGTGGCATCGCTTCGAGGGCGTCGGAGGCGCAGAGCTGCGGCACAGCGTGCGCTGGCCCTGGCACCGACAGTGGCACCGTCGGGGTCCGCGACCACCACGGGCACGATCCGGGAGCCCGGCTCCGGGTACGAGGGGCTTGAGGCCAGCCCGGCGTAGAGGAGCGGGGCCAGCCCGGTGTCCTGGAGCCAGCGCTGGCTCCCACGGGCTGGGGCGAGGAGCGCTGACGGCTGGCCGGCGGCTCGGGGGGGGCTGGCTGGGGGGCTGGCTAGGGGTGGGCTCCGACGCCAGAGCCCCTCCCCGGCCCTATAAACCGCGATTCCCCCCCTCGCAGACGCTCGTCCCAGCCCTGCTCGGCCGCCGGAGAGGAACAGCAGAGGCGAAGCGGCCGTGCCGACGGGGAAAGGCTCCCCGGCAGC
>WBNH01000046.1:58699-70382 GCA_013401255.1 Urocolius indicus | reverse complement strand
TGGGGGGGGGGGGGGGGGAGGGCTGCGGGAGGGAGCCCCCCACCATGGCTTTCACCATGCTGCGTCCCGTGGCCGCCCGCGTGCTCTACCCCGACCTCAGCATCCTCTCGGAGGACGAAGAGAACCGGAGCGAGAGCGATACGTCGGACCAGTCGTTCGGCTGCTGCGAAGGCTCCGAGGGTCGCCGCAAGCTGCCGAGGAAAGCCGGGCCCATGGTGATGGTGAAGCAGCGGCAAGCGGCCAACGCACGGGAGAGGGATCGGACCCAGAGCGTCAACACGGCTTTCACTGCCCTGCGGACCCTCATCCCCACCGAGCCCGTGGATCGCAAACTGTCCAAGATCGAGACCCTCCGCCTGGCTTCCAGCTACATCTCTCACCTGGCCAACGTGTTGCTGCTGGGCGAGGGCTGCGAGGATGGGCAGCCCTGCTTCAGTGCCATCTACGGTGCCAAGGGCGACCTGGACAGCAAACAGCCCCGCAGCATCTGCACCTTCTGCCTCAGCAACCAGCGCAAAGGGGTGAGCGGGGCGCCGAGACGGGGGTTCCCCGGGATGAGCGGGGCAGGAGGCTCTGTGTGTCCCCAGGATGAGCGGGGCAGGAGGCCCTGTGTGTCCCCGGGATGAGTGGGGCAGGAGGCTCTGTGTGTCCCCGTGGGATGGGGTTCCCAGGTTGAACAGGGCAGGAGGCCCTGTGTGTCCCCGTGGGATGGGGTTCCCAGGTTGAACAGGGCAGGAGGCCCTGTGTGTCCCCGTGGGATGGGGTTCCCAGGTTGAACAGGGCAGGAGGCCCTGTGTGTCCCCGTGGGATGGGGTTCCCAGGTTGAACAGGGCAGGAGGCCCTGTGTGTCCCCGTGGGATGGGGTTCCCAGGTTGAACAGGGCAGGAGGCCCTGTGTGTCCCCGTGGGATGGGGTTCCCAGGTTGAACAGGGCAGGAGGCCCTGTGTGTCCCCGTGGGATGGGGTTCCCAGGTTGAACAGGGCAGGAGGCCCTGTGTGTCCCCGTGGGATGGGGTTCCCAGGTTGAACAGGGCAGGAGGCCCTGTGTGTCCCCGTGGGATGGGGTTCCCAGGTTGAACAGGGCAGGAGGCCCTGTGTGTCCCCGTGGGATGGGGTTCCCAGGTTGAACAGGGCAGGAGGCCCTGTGTGTCCCCGTGGGATGGGGTTCCCAGGTTGAACAGGGCAGGAGGCCCTGTGTGTCCCCGTGGGATGGGGTTCCCAGGTTGAACAGGGCAGGAGGCCCTGTGTGTCCCCGTGGGATGGGGTTCCCAGGTTGAACAGGGCAGGAGGCCCTGTGTGTCCCCGTGGGATGGGGTTCCCAGGTTGAACAGGGCAGGAGGCCCTGTGTGTCCCCGTGGGATGGGGTTCCCAGGTTGAACAGGGCAGGAGGCCCTGTGTGTCCCCGTGGGATGGGGTTCCCAGGTTGAACAGGGCAGGAGGCCCTGTGTGTCCCCGTGGGATGGGGTTCCCAGGTTGAACAGGGCAGGAGGCCCTGTGTGTCCCCGTGGGATGGGGTTCCCAGGTTGAACAGGGCAGGAGGCCCTGTGTGTCCCCGTGGGATGGGGTTCCCAGGTTGAACAGGGCAGGAGGCCCTGTGTGTCCCCGTGGGATGGGGTTCCCAGGTTGAACAGGGCAGGAGGCCCTGTGTGTCCCCGTGGGATGGGGTTCCCAGGTTGAACAGGGCAGGAGGCCCTGTGTGTCCCCGTGGGATGGGGTTCCCAGGTTGAACAGGGCAGGAGGCCCTGTGTGTCCCCGTGGGATGGGGTTCCCAGGTTGAACAGGGCAGGAGGCCCTGTGTGTCCCCGTGGGATGGGGTTCCCAGGTTGAACAGGGCAGGAGGCCCTGTGTGTCCCCGTGGGATGGGGTTCCCAGGTTGAACAGGGCAGGAGGCCCTGTGTGTCCCCGTGGGATGGGGTTCCCAGGTTGAACAGGGCAGGAGGCCCTGTGTGTCCCCGTGGGATGGGGTTCCCAGGTTGAACAGGGCAGGAGGCCCTGTGTGTCCCCGTGGGATGGGGTTCCCAGGTTGAACAGGGCAGGAGGCCCTGTGTGTCCCCGTGGGATGGGGTTCCCAGGTTGAACAGGGCAGGAGGCCCTGTGTGTCCCCGTGGGATGGGGTTCCCAGGTTGAACAGGGCAGGAGGCCCTGTGTGTCCCCGTGGGATGGGGTTCCCAGGTTGAACAGGGCAGGAGGCCCTGTGTGTCCCCGTGGGATGGGGTTCCCAGGTTGAACAGGGCAGGAGGCCCTGTGTGTCCCCGTGGGATGGGGTTCCCAGGTTGAACAGGGCAGGAGGCCCTGTGTGTCCCCGTGGGATGGGGTTCCCAGGTTGAACAGGGCAGGAGGCCCTGTGTGTCCCCGTGGGATGGGGTTCCCAGGTTGAACAGGGCAGGAGGCCCTGTGTGTCCCCGTGGGATGGGGTTCCCAGGTTGAACAGGGCAGGAGGCTCTGTGTGTCCCCATAGGATGGGGTCCCCGGATTGAGTGGGGCAGGAGGCTTGGCACGTCCCCATGGGATGGGGTCCCCAGGTTGAACAGGGCAGGAGGTTTGGCACTCCCCCGTGGGAGGGGGTCCCCAGGTGGAACGGGGAGGGGGGTTTGGCACATCCCCGTGGGATGGGGAGCAACAGCCTCTGCCCAAGCTGAGCGGAGCAAGAGGCTCAGCACATCGCTATGAGGTGGGGGACGGCAGCCCCTGCCCAGGCTGAGCGGGGCAGGAGGCTGGGCACGTCTCGGTGAGAATTGCAGGCTCTGGCTCCAGCCTCTGCCGGAGGTTTTGGCTGCTCCCGGCCAAATCCCGCTCGCAGCCGCCCGCCCACAGCTCCAGCTCGCGTCATGAGGGCCGGGCTGCTCCCCCACGTCCGTCCGGGCTGGGATGTCTCGGGGGGTTAAACAGTCACCCCAGTGCGGGGGGCACTTGGCAACGCCGGGGGTGGATCACAGACTGATTCTGTCCCTATTCCCAACCCCTTGCCAGACCGCAGCAGCACCCTGAGGTGATGGAGACAGGCAGAGCACAGCAGACAGCCCACATGGAAGGGCCAGGCAACAGCCCCCATCCCACAGCTCTGCTCGGGGTCTGTTGGCAGTGCCAGCAAAGCTCCCACCCTGCTCTGCCCACCTCCCTCAGCACCCTACAGCTTGGGGGGCACCTTTGCCATGGTGAGCCCATCCCGCTGCCCATGGTCCTGGGGGGTGTCTGTGCCCTACGATGGGCCATGCCCTAAGGGCACCCCTGGGCAGGGGCTGCCAGACCTGCCACCGTCCCCACTAGACCCCAAGCAGCATGGCCATGGGGCACACTCCATGGTGTCTGCAGCTTCGTTTTTGATTGTTCCTCCTCCCATCCCTCCTCTTGCTCACTAGACTCTGCAGCCTCTCCAACTCTCCCTGGGCACCCCCAGTCCCTGGCAGAGCTGCCCCTCGTGCTGTGTCCCTGTGCTGGACCTGGGGAGCTGGCATGGTGCTGGACCCCCCCAGGGCACTCCAATCATCGGGGCTGGGAACCCCTGTAGAAACCAGGACCTTGGGGGCAATGGCAGGAGCTGAGCTGCCACCCAGCTCAGGCCTCCTGGTTCTGGGTCTGGGCTGCAAATGGGCTCAGCTGCAAATGGGCTGGAAATGAGCTGGGCTGGGCTGCAATTGGGCTATAAATGGGCTGGGTTGGGGCCTGCTGGGCTGGAAATGGGCTGGGTTGGGCTGTGCTGGGCTGAAAATTGACAAGGCTGGAACTGTGCTGAGCCAGGGTGGATTATTCTGGGCCAGACCTGGGCTGTGTTGGTTTGCTCTGTGTTATACCGGGTGGTACTGGGCTGAAGTTGTGCTGTGAGGTGGGGTTGAGCCTCCTCATGCCCAGCAAGGCCATGGGTCTGTCCTGGAGATATGAGGTCTGTCAGGGGGTAGTGCCAGCCCTATCCATGAGTCTGAGCATGGCACTGAGCAGCCTTGGAGGTCACATCTCTGTAGGGTGATGGGGCTATGGGGTGGTTCACCACTTCCATGAGCCACCCTCCATCCTTTCACCAGGCAGAGCCCCCTCTGTGTGTCCATCCCGGGCAGCGGTACAGGGACATTGGCATCTTACAGCAATTCCTCCATGCAGAGCTGGCACAGGGTGTTGCTGGGCAGCAGCAGGGCATCCCCAGTCCCACTACCTGCAACTTTCCCCTTCTCTCTCCCCAGGGCAGCCGGAGGGACCTCGGGGGCAACTGCCTGAAGGTGCGCGGGGTGACCCCGCTGCGAGTGTCACGGAGATGAGCTGGGCTGCGGCAGCACCCGCCTGAGACAGCGGCTGAGCCGGCCGGGGCCGCACACACAAACACACACACACACACACACATAAAACCCGGCCCCACGGACCCCAGCGGGGGAGGGAGGGAGCCACCGGGTCAGAGCAGCGACGGCCGAGCCCGGGACCGTGGGCAGGGACGGGCAGTGGGATGCTCCCGGGGCTGAGGCTGCCCGCGTGGGACGGTGCCAGGGAGTGGGGGGGGTCCCACAGCCCCGGGGATGGACTGGAAGGGGCACGTGTGCGGCAGCAGCAAGGTGATGGGAAGCTCGGAGCACACGGCCCTGTGGGAGCTGCTGCTGCATCTGCGGCCCCAGGGAAATAAACCCTATTTTTCTGATGGCCGGTGCCTGGCTGCTGCCCCTCCGTGGGCTGAGGTGGGGGGCACACGGGGATGGCTCCAAGGATGGTCCTTGTGCGTGCTGCTGAACATCCTGGTTCTCCTCGTGGGTGCATTAGTGGGGGAGACCCGCAGGCACATGCTGTCCCCAGGCCCTTGATGACAGCTTTTGCCACACAAAGGCTGTGGGAGCCCCCAGCATGGTCTGCGCTGTGCCAGGCTGCAGGGTGGGGATGGCACTGCCAGCCCCGTGCCCCTGCCATGAGCACCTAGGCATCAGGATGGGGTTGGTGTGGCTGCTTTTGTGCCTTCCCCTCTGCCTGGTGCACCGTGACTGCCACAGCTGCCACCACTGCAGCACCACAACTGCTGCCCCTGTGACTGCCATCGCCACCACGACAGTCACCCCAGGGCTGTGCACGGTGGGGCTGCAGACAGCAGCACCTGCATAGGGTCAGGCGGGGACATGAGGGGTTCCCAGGCTGGGCCCTCCCCCAGGGACCCTTCTCCAGGGCCCAGGGCTGGGTGGTGGTGAGCACCGAGCCTGGGAAAGGTGCCGTGCCGGGGCTGGCGGCTCCCAGGGACCAGCACGTCCCGCTGAGCAGAGGCAGCTGTGGATGGGGCAGCCCGGGACAGGTCCCTGGGGTGCTGGAGCCAGAGAGGAGCAGGATGCAACACCCAGGGAGTCCCTCAGGAGCCTTCCCCCAGCCTGCCCCGGAGAGGGGGCGAAGGTGGGAGCCCAGCAGCACCTTTCAGCCCCCCTTGCTCGGCTGAGCCGAGCTGCCCCCGGCTCCCTCCCCCCGGGTTTGATTTATGGAGCTGACAGCACGATGCAGCTGTGAGAGCTGGTCCCAGGCAGGGACCGGGGTGGGTGGGAGAGGTTTGTTCTCAGCGTGGCTAATGTGTCCCAGACCCCAATAAACAGCCGTGAGATTCTCCAAACAGCCCAGGACACAGAATCCCTGCCCCCGGGTTTATCGGGGGGCAGGGGCAGCCAAGGAGGGGAGGGGGCTGTGATCTGCAAACAGCCCGACCTGCAGATGAAAGGGAACCGTCCCCTTGAAGCAGAGACTCAGGAGCCCTGGAGGGGCCAGCGAGGGCTGGTGGTCCCAGTGCTGGGGGCACAGCAGGTTCCCAGCACTGAGTACACAGGGGCCAGGGTGTCCCAGAGCATAAGTGCCCCAATGTGTCCCAGTGTCAGTGGCTACAGCCCCAGCAAGCTCCAATATGAAGGCTCTGGGTCCCAGTAAGTCCCAGTGCAGGAGCTGTGCATCCAGTATATCCCAGTGCCAGGGACCACAACCCTGGAAAGCCACGATGTAACAGCCATGGGTCGCAAGATGTCCCAGTGCTGGGGCCATGGATCCCAGCATGACCCAGTGCCAGAGACTGGGGTATCAGCAAGCTCCAGTACAACAGCCATGAGTCCCAGCATGTCCCAGCACAGGAGCTGTGCACCCAGTAAGCCCCAGTGCTGGGGTGAGTGGACTCCAGCACGTCCCAGTGCTGGGGCTGTGCAACCCAGCATGTCCCCACACCGGGACCTCAGATCCCAGCACATCCCAGTGCCAAGCCCACGGGTCCCAGCATGGGCCAGTGCCAAG
Source organism: Urocolius indicus (assembly GCA_013401255.1). Lineage (NCBI taxonomy): Eukaryota > Metazoa > Chordata > Aves > Coliiformes > Coliidae > Urocolius > Urocolius indicus. The sequence continues at coordinate 64,158 of WBNH01000046.1, read as the reverse complement.
CCTGTAGGTCCCAGCACATTCCAACCTCTCCCAGCACCAGGAGAGGGAAACAGTGACTCAGAGACGTTGAAGCCCTCTATGCTGGTGAGAGCTGGGTGCCCCTTTGCCCCTTGCAGGGTGAGTGCCGTGCCCACCACAGCCACCGCAGCCCCATCTCTTGCTCTCCCCTCCCATCCTCTCCCCTTCCTGCACTCGGACACCCTTGGAAAGGCTCTTGGCCGCTTTCTCTGAGACAGGAAGGTGTCCCCGAGTCTCAGGAAGGAAAAACACTCAGTGCTGAACCCACAAAGACCGTCTCTGAGGGGCCAAGGCTGGAGAGGCTCCAGGCCTGACATCACCTGGGAACTGGAACCAGAACCGCAGCTGCACTCCCTGCCTGGGAGGGTTTTTTTTTTTCTTTAACTTGTGTTTTTAAACTTTCTTTTTATAGATTTTTTTTTCCCCTTTCCCTTCTCCATTCCCCTCCCAAATATTTCAGCCTCTCTCCACAGTTGAACCTTGCTGGGCCAGCGAGGCTGGAATGCAGCAGGGCTGCACCCGTGGCCAGAGCCCAGCAGAGGGACGGCCGGGCTGGGTCTGGCTGAGCAGGAGCTGCAGGAGCCTTGGGCAGGGGGCTCAGGGAGCAGCTCAGTCCCCAGCAAAGGAGGGGCCAGGACCCCCAGCACTGCTGTGCACTGGAGTCAGGGCAAAGGGGATCCAGGAGGGAGTGTGGCTGTGGGGGTGTGGGAGGATGGAGGGCAGAGGGGTCTGGCAGAGCCTGTGGTCAGTGGGCAATGCCACTGTCTCACTCTCAGCCCCCAGGATGTGGCAGAGGGGTCTGTGTCTGAGCCCGAGCCCATGCCAGCTGACAGTACAAGCCAGGGATGGGGGACACAAGGGCAGATTTCAGCCCTGGGAGAGCTCTCCTCATGCCCTGTCCTTTGGCAACACCTTTGGGTGCTGCCTGGCACTCCCTGGGCTCCCTCCAGAGCCAAGGCTTAGGACAAAGACCCCAACGTGTGCAGTACCAGAGCAAAGCTCAGCCTCTCTGTGCCCATGGCATCCTCCCTGTTACAGCAACCTCAGCGATCAACCAAGTGTCACAGGTCACTCCTGGCCCTGTTGGACCCGAGAAAAGACTGTGAAGCCACCCCTGAGGTCTAGATGGCAGCTGATGGGGTCAGGGCTCTGCTGCCCAGGGCAAGGTGGAGGGAAGGACCAGGGAGGGATGGGATGGGATGGGATGGGACAGGTAGACCAGGGGTCAGTGCCAGGCAGCCCCTGCCTCCCCATGCCAGCAGACACTGACTGTATCAAACCTACCAGCACCCTGCCAGGGTCCTCGGGGAAGGAATGGTGTAAAGGGTCTGTGTGAGACCCCCAGGATACCTCCATCCCTTCCTGATCCCCCTGGGACCCCTACAGCCCCCTGCAGCCTCTGCCATGCCGCAGCCCCTCCGTGCACAGGACCCCCGGAGCCCCTGCCCCACCGGGACCACGAGCTGGCCGCAGTCCCCAGGGGACACAGCCCCTCCAGCGGGACAGGGTGTGAAGCTGCAGCTCGAGGTGAACGCCAGGTTAATCTCCCGTTGGAGCTTCCCTCTGCAAACAATAAGACAATGCCCGGCCGGGGGCCGCCTGCGTAACCAGCGGCGCGGAGGGGAAGTTGTAATATTTGGACTTAGCACTCGGTAAATTAAGGAAGAAGAAGGAGGGGGAAAAAAAAAAAGCGCTGGGGATATAATCAGAGAGGGGCTGGATCCATGCCCTGTCCCATAGGCTGCAGTCCACGGGGGGCTCATCCTGGCCTGGGGACAGCTGCTGAGCAGGACCAGCATCCCTGAGAGCCAGCGTGGCCTGGCACGGCTGGGAGAGGGACACAGATGTGCCTAAGCGTCGGGCAAGGGAAAGGCATGTCCCTGGACACAGATGTGCCCAAGTGCCAGGCAGGGGACAGGCACGTCCCTGTCTTGGGGACACACAGCTCGGAGGGTTGAAGTTGGGGCTGCGGGCAGCGCTGGCGGCAAAATGCAGCATCTCCTGTGGACACCAAGAACAGGGATCTGGGCCAGGAGGTTATTTTAATCCAGACCTGATCCTGGGAAATAAACTCCTGTTTCTGCAGCTGGGGTGGCTGGGCAGGAGAAGGGCCCGTAGGGACGGTCACCTCCAGCCAGCTGCAGGGGCAGGGGGTGACAAGCGAGGGGGCTCTTCCCAGGGCTGTGCGGCACGAGGGGCCCCTGTGAGCGGGTTCAGGGGAGCTGTGGGCACTGCAGAGCCTGGGAGCCATCAAAGGAGCATCTAGAGGGGCCCAAGCTCTGTCCTGCTGCAGCACAATCCCTCCTCCAGATGGGACAAGACCCCTTCATGCTTCACCCCACTTGGGCTGAGCAGGGCAGGAGGCTGCACCTCACCCTGCGGGGTGCAAGCCAGGGCTCCAGGGGGATTGCAAACCCCTTCCATATACACCAAGGAGCTTCCCCCAGGTGGGGACTCCAGGCTGGGTGCGAGGTGCAGAGCTGGCAGAGGGGCTGGCACAGGTGAGGGGCTGCCGGCGGCACGGGAAGGCGTCGGGCACGCAGCCGTGTGCCGGGAGCCCATTTCCCCACAACAACGGGGCCGTTATCAGCGGTAAAATCCTCGCAGCGGTCCCGGGGGGCACCTCCAGCCCTTCCCCTCCACCTTACCCCAACGCTGTCCAGCTCCAGCCCACGTCAATGCAGCCATGAAGGTGTCGGAACAATCGCCTGACAAAGAGCTATTTTTAGAGTCCGGGGCTCGCAGCGAGGATACGGCCGGGCTGCTGACAATGGGGGGAAGGGGGCCGGGCTTCCCCCACCAGCATTCGGCAGCAGAAGGACCTGTAAGATTTCCTCGATGACCCAGGGCCCGTACAATACAAGGAAAGCGCAAGAGGGAGATACCCCCGGCGGGACGAGCTGCTCCTTTACCTAATGGCAGTGACCTGGGGTGAGGGGCTGTGAGACTGGGGCCAGCGGGGAGGGAGGGAAGCGGGGTGACAAGGGGTCCTGCTCAGCCTCCTGAGAGGCTGTGGCTGGGGAGAGACTCAGGGGAAGGTGAGTGGGCTCCTGGCTGCCCCCACACACACACAAACACACGCTAAAGGGGATGGGGTCCAGGTTTGGGGGCAGAGCAGTGAACAGCCCAGGGCTGTGTGTCCCCAGCAGATCCCATGCAGAGGGTGCCCTGAGCCTGCCCTGCCCAGGGAGTCAGGCTATGCCCCAAAGCGTTTCCATCTCTATAGAGTCACGCCTGTGATGAGGAGTCAGTGGACAAGCTGCTTGGGCCAACCTCTAGGGAAAAAGGCAATGTCACAGGCTGCATGACAGGCAACGGGGGCTAAAAGCCTGCAGTGCAGCAAGTGAGGCTCAACGGGCCCTGACAGAGGGGTGGGCTCAGCACAGCCCCAGGCTGGGTGCTGCCACAGGCCTTGTGCATGAAGGAAGAGCCCCCTGCACCAAGTCCACCACGGTCAGGCACCAGTCAGTAAACCAGAGTCTCTCCAAAACTCACTGTGGGGGCGGGGGGTGGAAGGGAAGAGTTGGCTGGACACACGGGGATTGCTGCACCAGCCGTGGGCACTGAGCTTGTGTTGGGCTGTTGCATATCCACACAGCTTGTGTTGGGCTGTTGCATATCCACACACCACACACAGACCTTGTAGAGATCATTACAATACTTTTATCTTTGAAGCACACCTCTGCAGTCTCTCCTCCCGTGAGGGTCTCTCTGGTGGCCTTCCAAGGCTCTTTGGGACCCTCTGGTGATTGTTTTCTCTGCGTGCATCAGCTGAACTTTCCCTCCCAGCACACACAGCATCCGTATTGTCTTGTCTTTTTGGTTCTGCTGGTTGTAACTGCCAAGCTATTGGCTTCCACGAGTTACAATCGCAAAGCTTAAGGCCTCTCGAGCCTATCCCCTGTGTCAGCAAACACCAAACACCACGGACATGAAGCACAGGGGACTTGGCTCCATCCTTTGGCCTTTATTCAAGGCACCTTGCCCCTGATCCCAGGGGGCTTGGAGACCCCTGGGCTGAAGGGGGCTGGACCGGGATGGGGTGGGATGAGATGGGGATGGGATGGGGAGGGGAGGGGGATGGGGATGCGATGTGATGGGGATGGGACGGGGATGGGGATGCGATGTGATGGGGATGGGACGGGGATGGGGATGCGATGTGATGGGGATGGGACGGGGATGGGGATGCGATGTGATGGGGATGGGACGGGGATGGGGATGCGATGTGATGGGGATGGGACGGGGATGGGGATGCGATGTGATGGGGATGGGACGGGGATGGGGATGCGATGTGATGGGGATGGGACGGGGATGGGGATGCGATGTGATGGGGATGGGACGGGGATGGGGATGCGATGTGATGGGGATGGGACGGGGATGGGGATGCGATGTGATGGGGATGGGACGGGGATGGGGATGCGATGTGATGGGGATGGGACGGGGATGGGGATGCGATGTGATGGGGATGGGACGGGGATGGGGATGCGATGTGATGGGGATGGGACGGGGATGGGGATGCGATGTGATGGGGATGGGACGGGGATGGGGATGCGATGTGATGGGGATGGGACGGGGATGGGGATGCGATGTGATGGGGATGGGACGGGGATGGGGATGCGATGTGATGGGGATGGGACGGGGATGGGGATGCGATGTGATGGGGATGGGACGGGGATGGGGATGCGATGTGATGGGGATGTGATGCAGGGAGAACCCAGCGCGGCTCCGCGAGCCACAGTTGCCACCTGGCGGCAGCCCCCAGGCACAACCCGGTGGAGAGGCAGCGGCGGCGGCGGCCGGCAGCAACCCCCCGGGAGACCCCCCGGGAGGGTCCCAGCCCGGGGCACCAGGCGCAGGCAGCTGCCGCCCACCTCCCGAGCCTCCGCCGGGCTCCGCGGGAGGCCGACACGGGTGCGCCGCGCTGTGCCACGGGCCCCGCCACCTCTCGCCTCCCGCCGCGGGGCGAGGCGGGGCGGGGGCTGCTGTTGCCGGGGGTCGCCGGGTGGGGGTCGCGGGGCGAGGCAGCGGCTCGACACCACCCCCCCCCCNCCCCCCCCCCCCCCCACACACAAGGGGCGGGGACTACATCCCCCATCATCCCCCGCGCCGCTCTCCGCGCTTCCGCTCACGTGACCGGCGTGTGAGCGCGCTCCGCCCCTCCCCTGCCGTCCCCTCCCTTCCTCTCCTGGCCACGGCGAGCGGCGCAGCTTCCGCTTCCGGCGCGCCTCGCTCTGCTCCCTGCGGCTGGCGGCCGAGCCTTGTGCCGCCGCCATATTGTCTGTGTGCGGCCAACGCAGGTACCGGCGGCTCCGGAGCCTCTGCCGGGGGCCCCGAGGCGGTAAAAGGGTGACCGGGAGGGAAGGGAAGGGGAGGGTCACTACCGTGGCTTCTTACGCGTCTTCCTTCTTCCCCGCCCAGCTGCGGGACACCGTGGGGGGGGG